>JANZLF010000007.1:1774388-1785144 GCA_026546835.1 Erythroxylum foetidum | reverse complement strand
GTGATATACTGGCCCCCCCAAAATTTAAAAAAATTAATATTTGGGCCCTCCTATATTAAATTTCTGACTTCGTCATTGACTCCACATTCCTCTTATTAGTTAATGATCTTCAGCTTTTGCTATCAAACTCTTGTTTTTGTCTTTTCAACTTCTACTCAATGTGCCTTATCTTATTTTGTTTAGCTTCCACCTCCCTCCTTCATTTCCATTCATGTACTCTCCTTACTTCTCATAGTCAACAATTATCCATCTAAATTATACCTTTAGAGTTCTTTTACATAATAGGTATTTTTATTACCCAGTATACAAAATACTCATCTTCTAAATTTTCCCACCACTAGAAAAAATTCAATCTCCTCCAGCTCCTTCTTCATCTACTTCACTAAAATCTCCTTCAATGTCTGTCCCTACTCTTCTACCTCCTCATAATCACCTTCTTGCTTTTATTACTTCTGATCCATCTAGTAATTGTCCTATTTCTTTGCTACCAATCCTTCGTAGGTTTAAGTTGTTGGCAATATGAACCCTAAAGGTAAGCCTTTCTACTCTCCCCTAGTATTAATTCTAACAACCTAATAGTGTCACCTCCCATCTCCATTCTTTATGTTGGAGCTTAGAAGTGGAAATCCACTCTAGTTGGTTTCTTTCTGGATAAAAAAATTCCTTTTCCTATTGTGAAAACTTGGGAAACTAGCAACTTAAAGCAATATGGCCTTCTTGATGACATACTTAACACCCAAGACATATTCTTCTTCAAATTTAACTCTCCTGATGTAGTGGAGCAATTATTAATTCTGATCCTTAGCACATTTACAATAAACCTTTCCTTATTCAAACATGGAGACCTAGTGTTAAATTTGAAGAGAACTGACAGACTAAGATACCTTTATGTCTTTATATATATGATATACCTCTTGAATATTGGACCACTGAAGGATTGAGTTTTCTAGCTAGCTCAATTGGTAAACGTCTATATTTTGATTAAATTAGCAACCAATTGGAAAATTGTTTAAAACATATAGCTTTGAGGAACTGATGAGTGAAGTTCAGGTTAAGGCTCCTATTGGAGACATCACTAAGGACTTCCATTCTTATACCTTGGTAGCCAATAATAAATATAATATTGATTGTGCTAATCATTCTATGGAAACTAATAATCCTATAGATAGTATAGAAGTAGTTACTCCTACTGTAAAGCAAGAATAATTGAAGTCCTTACACGTGAATTAGTAATCACAACTCAAGCATCAGGTATTGACGCTAATTTCAAAACTATGTCAAGAAGAAGATTTCGTAGAAAGAAGAATACTTCTTCTTCTATTTCTTAATGTCTTTTTGTTAATGGAACATTAGGCTTATGAATTACCTTATAAAAGAAGCAAGTGATTAGAGAATTTGTTATAAAAAATAAGCCTTGTTTGATAAGTATTTTGGAAACCCAAATGAAGAAGAACATCAGTAGCCTCCTTTCTTTCTTTTTAATAATAGTTAGAGGTCCATCTCTAATCAAGATTCTCACCCATAATTGGTTCCACCATTACTGACCAATTGATTGCAAGTATTTCCTAACATCTATTTAAAGTCTTAGATATTTCTATCATATATGCTATCAATTATGTCTCTTAAATGCTTTCCTAATGTAGTAAGCTAAAAGAGCTAGCACTTGGTATCAACTCTCCTTAGCTCTTGGTTGGTGATTTCAATTCTATCATTCATCATGATGAAGCTGAAGGTCATCATTCCAACAAACCTATATGTCATGATCTTAAAAATTACTTAGCTGATCTTCAGGTTTTTGATTTACCTTGGGGGAAATTTTTTCACTTGGAGTAATAAACACAATAATGAGACCTTATTGAGGAAAAAACTTGATAGAGGCTTATCCAATTTGCTTTGGTTGTAACATTTTCGAACACTGGTTTCTATTTTCCCAACACAACATTTTTAATCACTCTCCTATGGTTGTTAAGTTTGGACTAGACCATGCTCCTCTTACATGTCCTTTTTGATTCAGCAACTTCCTAAATTCCATATCTGGTTTTATAGGATGCTGTTATAAAAGGTTATGTTTCTCATTTCTACAGCTCCAAGCAATTTCAATATTGTATGAAAATCAAAAACATCAAAGATGAAATTAAAAGCCTTTCAAAAGGCAATTGTGGGGAACCTTCATCAATTGTTGAACACCGCAAAAATTGCTCTTAATAAAGCTCAAAACAACCTATACATTAATTACTCTTATCTAAGGCCTTAAGAGGTAGAAAATATTACATTGAACAATAACTCAAAAGCTATTAACTTAGACTACTCTATATTGAAACAAAGATCTAGGATTAAGCGGCTATAAGATGGAGACAAAAATATGGGTTTCTTTTATAGATCTAATGTTACGAGGGAAGCCTCAAACAAAATTGCTACATTTAAAAGCAATAGATCTTTGTTTCAAACCCAAATTCAATTCATCCATGAAGCCAATTATTATTCTTAATCATCATTAGGTTTTCCTTTTTTGTATGCTCCTCTATAGCATTTATTAAGGAAATAGTTCAACAAATACTATCTACTTAGGAAATGGAAACTTTGGCCTCTCTTGTTACTAGATCTAGTATTGAATGTGCCTTGAGATCTCTATCTCCTCGTAAAGATCTAGGACTAGATGGCTTCAACTTAAACTTCTTTATTAAAAATTGGTCCATCATAGACAATATGGTCTTTGAAGCGATCTTGGAATTCTTTAACAATGGCAAGCTTCTCACAATCATAAATAACACTTTAATTACTTTAGTTCCTAAAGGGAAATATCATAAATCTTTAACATACTGCAAACCCGTCTCCTGATATAACTCTATTTACAAAATCATTTCCAAAGTGATTGCTTTAAGATTGCAACCTATACTTCATAGACTTATTAACTCATCTCAATCTGTTTACATCCCTATGAGAGAAACTGGAGATAATATTGCATTAGCTCAAGAACTTTTCAAACACCAGAAACAAAAGTAGGAAAAATTGTACACTCAAAATTGATTTTGAAAAAGATTATGACATGTTGGACTAGTACTTCATTCTCAGTGTTCTCCAAGCCTTTAGTTTACTTGATATTTTCAAATAATGAATTCACCAAAGCATCTAAACCATTTTGCTGATAATTTTAGTGAATGGTGAACCTAACAAATATATCAATGTTGCTATAGGTATTAGAGAAAGTGACCCCATCTCCCATACCTATTCTCTTTGGTCTCTAGAGATTTATGTAGATTGTTTAAAAATAATTCCACTAGAAAAGGAATGTTAAAATTTCATTCAAAATGCAAAAAGATTGAAATATTTAGTCTGACATATATTTTCTTTCTTAAAAGTTGACATCCCTTCTGTGACACCCATTTGTAAAGCCTTCAAAGTCTTTAACAACATATCAGGCCTTGCTATCAATAAAGACAAGTCTAGCCTATTTATTTCAGTAAGTGCAACTCAATCATTAAGTAGACTATCATTAATTACTAGCTTCAAGATGAATCACTTACTTGTTAAGTATCCGAGTATTCCTATCTCCCCAATTAATCCTGTATTATTAGACCTTAAGCCTCTTATTGAAACTATTAGGAGTAGGATTGAAAGATGGTCCTCTAGATTACCTTATCTAGATGGAAGATGTCAATTGATTATATTTGTACTCTCTTCTCTAAGTACATACTGGGCTTATCATATTGTCTTCCCTCAGGATGTTATCAAAACTAGAAAAAAATATCTCAAAACTTCATATGGTTAGCTAGCACTAGTAAAACTAGAAGTAAAAGATAAATTGGTTTAAGGTTTGCTCACGTAGAAAGCATAGAGGTCTTGAAATTTTACCTATAAAAAAACTTAATTATTTTATCTTAGTCAAAAGGTTATGGAGACTCATCCAAGATAGACAAATATTATGGTTAAACGGATGTATACATACTACATTAAGCATCAAAATATCTAAGCTGCTAATGTAACACACCACTATCATAGAGTATATGCCCAAACATATAAAAGAAATATGAGAACATACCCTATGAGAATGACATGTTAGAGCAATCATATTCACTTATTATGGCATCATAGAAACACAATCATTTTAAGGATAAACTTTTCCCATTTCATTAAAAAAACATAACTTACATTGTAGCATTACATTACACACTCCATATATTTACTTTACAAAAACATCTATGAGTTCACTTTTCTATACAAAATGTTCTACATGAAATGAAAAACTAAACAAACACATTCTATTTAAACTCTTCAGATATCAACCGACCAGACCTTTGAGTCGTTTCTTGTTCCCAAAATTGATAATACTAGACTTTAACTAGATTTCTTTAGAAGCTAGGTCTCCTCAGTACCTGAAAATCAACATTGCAATTTTGATGAGTTTTGCGAACTTAATGAGTGAACCATCATCAATGTGCTCACTAAGGTCAAAACAAAACATCATAAGTATATAACCAAATTCACAAGTATATCACATTATTCTTAATCAAATCCCATATATCACATCATTCAATTTTGTATACCAAATCACTATATATATATATATATCAACAAACACATTATGAATACAAATATTTCATATAATAATTTCAGAATAATCCATTCATTTATATCATCATCATGTACACAAACATTGCATATCTCTATATTAATACAGTTAAGTAATTCTTCACAATCATATATATATATATATATATAGCACATGAGATTCCACTTTCATTATTATTTTGTTGTGACCGAGTACCTATTTACTATCTTGTATCCCTTGTGGATACCGGGCTCATTTCAGATACTGTCCTATATCCTTTTGTAGATACCAGGTTCATTAATAACTGAGCCTGTGGCTCTTTGTGCACATTTATGAGCTTTAAGCTCTTTTTAGACTGGTCACCCTGGTCACAACTCATTTATCTGATCATGCATATTTATGTGATGGAATGCATCATTTAACATAATATGCTATCAATAACTTTCATTCAAAATGCAAAGTCATTTATCATATTCATCGGATCTGAGTCCAAAGTTCAACATACAGTTGAGAACACATTTCATGTTGCACATTCAATTTGAAAACACTTCCAATACAATGCCAAAGATCAAACTCCTTAGACCAATAATTTCCAGAACGTCACAATCATATCAATAACAGTTCAATATCTGAAAGTTAATAAAAAACAATTCAAACATGGTGAGAAAACATCTAGGTTAACTCATAATACGCTCCAGATAGCTATTGCCTTAACGATCTAACAATGTCTGGATATGGAAGCTCAATTTATACTTCTACATCATGCAATACACACATATTTACACATTACTAACTTGTTTAATCAAATGAGTTCTAAATCATACACATGTATATGTGTTATGTTCATTGCACGCTCAATTGACCATCCCGGGTATGTATCCTTATTTATAAGTCTTAATCATTCATTCATTATAGCTTGTATTTATCTAGTTTGTAATTAGGTTACGCCTTAAGAAAGTTTGATTACTTAAAAATTCATTAATCATACATACATCAATCCTTTCCTAGTAGTATACATTCACACAATTTCCAAATTGTCATTCATTCATACCTAATTCATTACCTATATCCTTTCAATCATATTTGCATTTATAAGAACATCTTTATTCATTAATCATACATTCATCAATCCTTTCCTAGCATTATATATTCACAAAATTTCCAAATTGTCATTCAATCATACCTAATTCGTTACCTATATCCTTTCAATCATATTTGCATTTATAAGAACATCTTTATACCATTAACAACTCATACTTCCCAAATTCATATACATTAATATCAAGAAATCCATTCCTTAAATTATAACATCGATTAATAACCTAAACTTATCAAACACGTAACCAATTAATTAAGCAACTTTCTAGGTTAATTTCAAGCCCTAATCATGTCCAATTGCACCTAAGTAAAGTAACTTATCCTTATATGGTTTAAATATAACATAAAACTGAACTTTCTCACTTCCATGCATTGCTCACGATCATGGGAAGGAGCTAATGTAGCTCTCATGATCCTGGGATGAGTGAACCGAAGGTTCACCTTCCTTTTCCCTCAAAATTTTTCTAGATTTTAACATGTTCATACCAAATTCAACACATCTTCATCGTAGTACATTACTTATACCCCAATTATGCCTTAAATATATATCAATTCCTCGTCAATTCCATATCCAATTCCAATTCAAATCATTCATTTGGTAGCTCACAATTTATGGTCTTTCATGCATTAAAATCAAAATATAAACTATCGTTCATTTACATGTAGTCCTAGTTCTTTCCCATTTCAAGATCACTATATTAGAACCTTTTTTTAACATAAAGTCACCTTCATTATACCTCAAATACCAATCCAATTCATCCATGAAACAACCTACAACCTACAGTTTTTATACATCAAAAACTAGGCATAAAAGAATCCAAGTTCAAGTATCAATTCCCAACGTAATTCATCATCAACATCATAGATAATTCATCCCAATTCAGTGATCATTTCCCTTCTATTATAACATGCTGAAAAGATCAATCTTTTACTTACTTGTCTAGCTCAAATTTTCACCTTAATATCAAGCTAATTTAGCACTCCGTGTATGCAAAAAAGTCATAAATTTAAGGTTGAAATTGGATGGTTTTCAGCTAGGATCAAAGATTATAATAAGAACAACTATGTTGTGATTCTTTACCTAACTTTGTGAAGGTAAAAACATGGACTTTGGGGTAGCCATTTAGCAAGACTTAAACCAAAAATGCAGAGTTATGAGATGAATGCAGGTTACGGTGGAGAGAGTGAAAAGTGAAGAAGAAACACAGTAAATTTTTTTTCAGCATTTGTTTAGTTCAACTAGGTGCAAGGTGTCATTATCTTAGATTAACATATGTCCTTAAGCATGCTAGCCACTTTTACTCTTCATAAGCCACCAAATGTCACCTAGTTATTAGTCCATTTGTCACTCATTCATTGCTACCATTTATCAATTAATTACCTATACCAAAAGTTTATCAATTATAAGCTTAGTCATCCTAATTTTTCGTGTCAACTTGTTTTTCCATTTGACATTTTTCCTAGTCCAAATGTACATTTTAATTCATCAATTTTCCAATTATAACAATTAATTACAAGTTTACTACTTACAACCAATTAAACTAAAATTCAAAATATAAACAATACACAATTCACATCATGATCATTTTAAACCTTTCATATCCTGGAATATGTCAATTGAGTGCATATATTATCTTTGCAATGTGTACTAATTCATAATTTATGTGTGCATGCTAATGATATGCATGTGAATGAAATGCATTTCATAAACTCTCAATGATATGACTCATATGCAAAATTCTAAGGCTCTAACCCTTAGTATTGAAAAACTGACTACTACAGTAAAAATTCGAATAACTACCTATTCACTCATGAATAACTTGTTTAAACTAAAACAAAGCATCAAAGACTCATCTAGATCACTTGTCAAGAATGGTAAGAGCACCTCATTTTGGTATTACAACTGGAACTACCTCATTCTGGTATGACAGTTGGACTTAAAATATGTAATGGAAGCCACTCCCTTAAAAGCTTTTATCCCCATAAATGCCTCAATTGCTAAAGGACTATCCTCTAACAACATTAACAAACTTAATCTTACTCTAAGCATTTCTCTATTCCTCCTCATTTACAATTTAAACAGGTTAGCTGAAGACCCCATTTATTAAAAACTCACTTCCTTTTGTAACTACAAAACCAGATTATATTGGTCTCTCTTTAGCAACCCTTCTTGTATTGCACCTTGGTATAAAATAATGTGGATCAAATATCAGTCACCTAGATCTTTAGTCATGCTATAGTAAGTTATCAAAAATAGTCTTTTAACAGACTAGCCAAATTCTCACTTGCCAAACTAGTGTATACTTTGTAAAGCTTCTCTTGAAAGTTTATAAGATCTATTCTTTCAATGTCATTATAACAGGTACCCGCAAAAAAAAATTATTTAACTCTATAATGTCAGTAATTCCCATATTCTCTAAACTAGCATTATGAAATGGAATCTGAACACTAAGATGAATTTTGAAGGCAATCTTTGGATCTTCATATTAGCTTTTAGTTACTTAGTCTCTAGTTTACGGGATGAAAGAAAACAAATTATATTAATTGATAATGCCATCACCAAAGAAAGCTTTTACAAGCTATATATGGCAAAATCATACCACACATTTTCGTCTATAAGAAGAAATACTCATTCAGCCAATAAAAACTTACCAAGTGGAGAATCAATTAACACTTTCTTGTATTGCATAAGATTATTGGTAGGGTTAGCAATATGGCCTGGGTTAGACTTGGCCTAGTTTGTGATCAACGAGCCAAACCTAGTTTAACCAAACCTTGAGCTTTAGGATTGAAAGATACTCGGACCTCAGGTTTGAGCATAAGTTCGAGCTCGAGCTCGAGGTTGGGTAGAGACTTGACTAGCTTTAAGAGACAATGTTGTTGTTTTCTTTATAAACAAAACGACATTGTTTTAAACTATAAACATTTATTGTGAGATGAAGCAAAACAAGGTCATTTTAAGTTATTAAAGTCATTTTTAACATACCAATCTTTTGATTTCTTGTATCACTCAATATTCATTCTTCTTGGATGCTCTTGTATTCATTAAGAACACTATTGCTCAGCCTTTCATGGAAATAATATATTCATTACTTAAAAAATCGTAATGTAAAGAAAAAGTTATCATACCAAATTAAAGCTCTGAATCCTTCATCTTTAACCATATACACTTTATTTATTTATTAATATATTATCTTCTAAATAATTGATCTCTAAAGTTTTAAATTGTTATGAATTGAACACATTTTCATATGTTTATGAATCTTAACTAAGGAACATTGTTTTTTAGTAGATTTATGAAAAGTTTAAGGTGTAGGCTATAAGAAAGTTGAAGGTATAGATCTAGTGATATATGTTGAAATTAATAAAGAGGATGAAGTAGGTAGAGATGAGGGTAGTGAATAAAAACTCTCACTAGTTTCATCAAGCGCATCATCATAACTAAGAATAAGTTTATTCACCAAAGGATCATATTGACCAAAAGGAATTTCTAATTTATGTTTTCATGATAACAAAATATAATTGTCATTAAATTTTTTTAATGATTAAAAGTTTGAAATTTTATATGGTACTATGTCATTAAGAATTTTATACCTTACACATATGTTACTTGATTTGATTGAATATTTCAATGTAGATTATGTGAATAGCTTCTTATATAGATAGAGGACATTTGGTACTTATCAATTCCTAGGCAATGCATTTGGCCTATGGTTTAGCAAGACAAAAAATTCAATCTTATCAATCGTAAATGTTGAATATGTAGTTACTGATAGTTGTGCACAAATTATTTGACTTATGTAATAATTTAAAGATTATAGTAAAAAATTTCGAACTTACCTATTAGGTATGTTTGAATTATTTTCTATAATACCAATAGGAATGTTTGGAAATTTTTTTCTATAATATTAGGTAGGACATATTAGTTTCTTTTTTTGATATTAAAAACTTCAAGACCAAGCATATAAAGGCTAAATATCATTTTATTATAGATCATATGCAGACTGGGATATAGAGATTGAATTTATTAAAAATTTACACCAATTGACATACATATTCAACAAATCATTAATGAGGATAGATTTTACATAATTAGAAAGGAATAAAGCATAATTGACGCACATTCTACTTGTTAGTTATTATAACATATGATAAAATGTGTCTTTCTATGCTTGAGAGGTTAGTAATTACTTTCGAGAAGATTAAAATGATTTGAATTATTTTTAGTTATTTAAAAATTGTGTTTTTTATATATTGTTTTAAGTTAGGGAGAATTATGATTAAATTATAAATTTTATTTTCTTCAAAATCATATTTTGTTTTATCATTATAAAAGGGAGATTATTGAACCAAAATGAGGTTTCAATCTAAGTTTTGATGATAATAAAATATAAATGTTATTAATGAATTGCATGTTATGATTTATGGATAGCAATATGAAATTATTTAAGAAAATTGACAATTGACCTAAGAAAAACATTATGTATTTGGTGCTATGTGGAACATCAGTAAAAAAATAAGCCTAATTAAATAAATTAAGAAAATTCATGAGTTTCAAAATCATTCGAATGAAGATCAAGTTAAATGGAACAAGAACAAAGAAGGTTAAGAACTTTCAAATGTAAACAAAAAATTATAATCATTTATATACAGTTACTATGATGATTTTAATACTTTTGGGACCTCCATATGTATAAATGTTTTCATTATAATAAAAATTATAATTTTAATCTTTAGAAAAAATCTTATTGATTCTTAAAATCAATTTTAGGTATTTTTGAATATTTTTATCAAGTTTTTGTCAAAGAATTGGAGTCTAATACTTGAGTTAACTTGATTGTTTTAGAAATTGGTTTGGATTGTTTGAAAAAATGATTCCAGCACATATTAGGCAATATATATGTAACATCCCATCACCGATGGGAAGGTTATATTGGTAAATCGGGATGGGCTAATAGGTTTTATTGCATATACTGGTTTGAGCACTCATTTGGCCTCTAATTATAGAGGAATGAGTTTTTCTGTACATGCTCATTTAGGTACATGCATTCATGACATTTTTCGGTATTTAATTGTGAATATGATATGATTTGTGAATTTTGGGATAAA
>JANZLF010000007.1:1742599-1759485 GCA_026546835.1 Erythroxylum foetidum | reverse complement strand
CATATAAAAAGGGTAAAGATTGAAAGGAGCATTTAGATTGATCATGTACAAATGAAGTGTAAGTCTAAGTTCAATTACACGCACATGAATTTTGAAATGGGAATGGGCATAAAATGTGTTCTAGAGCATACCTGGGATTGTCAATAAGCATGCATTGTACATAGACCAATTATTATCCGTGTGTAATTATTGATGAGTGTGGAATGGGTGTTTTGCATAAATGGGCTGTGCAGGTCAAGTATCCGCATTCAGGCGTTCCCAAACTTTGAAAGCAAATGCTAATCTGGAGTGTACTGTTAGTAGACCTAGATGGTCTCCCCTTATTGTTTGCTAACTGAAATTTTGTATTATATGCCTTCTGAATGATTTTATGAATGTATTATGTTTATATGGGACCCGGATAGGAGGTCCGATGACTGTGATATTTGTATGAGATATTGGAGTGTTATATGCATCTGAATGAAATGAGCTACATGTGTTCTGAATGTGACATTGCATGCAAATAAGATGTGATTCTCAACTTAAGGTTGAATGCTGGACCACGGTCCGATGATAAGTGTCTGTGATCAGATAAGAGCATGCAATATGTGTGATGCATTCCATGGTATGAATGCATGAAATATAAAGGCGTTGTGACTTGAGTCACCTGTATGAAGCGCTTCCACATAGAGCTATGCTCCATGATTATGTGATGTGATTGAGCTTACGAGCCAGTATTCTGTTCTGACTGAGCCTTATGGGCCATTATTCTATTCTAACTGAGCCTACGAGCCAGTATTCTATATATGTGAGTGACAGGCACTCAGTCATAACAATAAGAATGAATGTGAGTCTCATGCATATAACATTTTAAGATCGACATCCATTGAATGTAAAACGTGAATTTATGTGAATGTGAAATAATGTGTTATGTGATTGGGTGAGCCATCGATGATGGTCACTCATTGAGTTCACAAAACTCACCCAAAATTTGCAACTATTTTTTAGGATTAAAAGAATACCCCATTAGGCCAACGGGAGTATAGCTACAGCATACACGTGAAGGATAGAGGTCGGGATCAGTTCGCGTCCGCATTAGTGTTTTCTTATTTCTATATAAAATTGTGTATTATGAACTTGTATACAAATGATTATGTCATTTTTAAAGTCAAACTGACTTAAGTGCTTTGTATTTGTGAAAGGGCCCAAGTGGTCATTGAAATTATTATTGACTGTATGTGATGATTGGTTTCCACATAGTGTGTGTTTGTGATTTCAAGAGAAAAAAATTTATACTGACTTTTGAATGATTGAGTGCATTAACACGCAACCCTCACGAGACATGGATTCGGATATCATCATCGATATCGGGTTCAGGTCTTGCGGGAGTGGGGTGCTACAAATCTGACTTGCTCTCTCAAATTGAGAATATACAATATAGTGGTGTTACTTTTAAGTATGATATTTCAAAAGCTCCCTTTATTCAGGTAATAAGAATGGATCCGTCTCACCCAAAGAGCTAATTTATCTGTAAGAATTTTTCATATTTGTTGATTATTAAGACTTTTTTAGTGAATGTAATGGGAATAATTCCTAAATTCCCTTCCTCCTTTGGTAAGAAAATATCACTCTGTTTCACTTTTATTATTTATTTTCTTATGAAATCATCTAACTATAAGATTTTCCCCATCATTCTTTTAACATCATATGAGGAGTAATACACATGCAATCTATGAATTACCAATTTTATAAGTTAGGTCATGCGTGTAAATTACAAACTTTTGTTGCATTAGTTACTAATTCTTTCAATCAATGCTTGAAAATATTTATAGAGCAAAAAATTTAAACACATATCTTCTTCTAGTTCTCACATCAAGTGCGTAAATTTATTCTTTTTAAGTAAAAATCTCATCTTCAACATTTTCACTATCACTCTAACCACTGCAAAAAGAACTTCTAATATCAATTTCATACTTTAATATTTAGCTTCTATCCTTCTCATTCTGATACTCTTCAAGAAATTTTTTTAGTTTTCATTTCGTATTATGACTAACTTTCTTATAAGGTTCTACATTACTTTTGATCATAGCTAAATGTTTCTTTAATCTAGTGATTGCCCCATGGTATTGTTGTCGCTTGCAACCAAATTTAAAAAGAAACCAACTTTCTATAATACAAATTAATGTAATAGTGGAAAGTAGGGATCGTTCCCACAAGAAATTTTTTATGGTAAAGGTTATACGAGTTTAAAACTAAAACAAATGAGGTAGTTCACGTAATTTAAGAAATTAAAAATATTAAAAATTGAAATTAAAAAAAATATTCAAATCTGAAAATTCAGTAAACAAACCTTGATTTCGGATCACTGATGTTATCACACTAATATGAATCCTTGATATAAAATTCAATTAATCAACAAACATTTAATAGGTGATGTTTTCTCTTAAGTTTAAATGAAAAGAAATATGCATTTTAGGCATTTTTATTAATCAAAAACTTAGATACGATCGTAAGTTCAATTGAATAATAGCTTTAAGAATTAAAAAACTAATGAGCAAGACAACACATGTACGACATGCATTTAATCAAGATGATTTTCTTCTTAGAATTTCTAATTCTAACGTAAAAATGGTAATCCTAATTGCCACTTGTGATTAGAAAAACTGAACGTTATATTTTACTAATTTGGCTAATAAACGAATCAACTCTTAGTTACGCATCCTAGAAATTAATCAATTCAATCATAAAAGTAATTCGAAAGACACTTAATATTCATCAACAAAATAAACTTTATTAAAACATCTCACATTTAATAGATGATAACACGATTTCCCTCAACCAAGATATGGGTTTAGCTATTCATAACTAAAGTGAAAATCAACAAAGAAATAACCAAATGTAAAGTCTTCATCCTGGTCTTTCCTAGAAAATTCAAAAACTCCTAGAGAAATACTGCAGAAAATGAAAGACCTAACTATGGCTGTTGAAAAGCAAGAAGAAAAACTACAAAAAATGTAAAAACTATCCCCTAAAGTGGTCTGCATGAGCAGTGATACGAATCCCTCTTTATCTCCTTCGATTTAAAAAAATTAGTCCCTAAATTTACATCATTTTTCAATTTAACTTAATATATTATTAGTATCTCGAGTATCGACTTGTATCATAAGCTAATACGATATATATAATTACTATACCATTTTTCGATAGGTATGGTACAGTATTCAGACCCTTGACAAGTACATTTTTTGAACGGGGGACAAGTATATGATTCTTAAGTCTTTTTTTTAAAATAAAAATAGAAGATTTGACCTAGTTATATTTTGTATACAGTATTTTGAAAATGCTAATTTTTTAAATTTCTACGATTTATTCTCAAAAAGAGGAAATGAGTCTTTTGAATTAAAAGGTTATGAGTTATGTCTTATTTTATTAAATAATTTATTTAATATACGTAATTTTGAAATATTAAACAAGCCATCAAACGATTTATAATATATTTTTTGGTTTGTGATCATTCAGTGACTAATCCCCTTGCTAATGGGAAGACACCTCATAGAATGGAACAGTTAGTCCAAGGATTTAAGGACCAAGTTGTGATCTCATTTTAATGCTATATTTATGCATGTATTTTTGACATGCTGGGAGTTAAGGAAAATGTAAACTTCTTATTCTAAGTTTTTTTTTTACTCACGGGATATTTTAAAAGGGTTTTAATTATAGGAAAATATTTTTAAGCTTTTTATTTTTAAACTAATTCCCGTTTAAATTAGGTAGGTATCTTGTAAAAAGTAAAGCTCTAGTTTAAAATTTTAAACAACTACATATATAAAGACCATTCAAACTTACAATTTTACTTAAATCAGGTGAATTCTTTATCAATTCACCTTGGTCAAGCTTTTTCCAATTTTGCAGTATGGAGATTGTGGTTTTCAGGGATGCTTGTGGACCCCAAGGGTCATGGAAAGAAGAGGGGACGGATAGGAAATTTCCCCATTCGATACACTCCACATGTTAAACTTTTGTAGCCCCCTCGACTGAAATCATGACCCCAGCGAATTAAATGCTCAGGTACATGCTCTTGAGTAACGGTATATTGAGGTAGAAAAAATAGATTGAAAACAACTTAATTAAGTCCAATCCAAAGTTTAAAAACCTCATGAATACCATTAAATTGTGCACGTATAGCAGTGAAAGAGAGGTTATAAATCATTTGTGCACCATCAAGACTGAAATTCTGGATACCATGACCGATTCTTTCGTTACTTATTTCCATTTTACGCATTTTTATCGTATAGTTGGCGGGGCATATGATGAGGGTAAATTTTTAACAACCGGTAAGATTATTTCTTTATGATTAAAAAGTTACAGATTTAAGTTACGAAAATGATATTTTTACAAGATTAAGAAAAAAAAGATTGTGTATAAATAATGTTGATCTTTCAGCCTTTGCAAAATGCGGAGGTTTGTACACTATATAACAATTTGATTATGAATATATTCTCAGACAAATCTACCCGGCTCGAATCCGGATTAGTGGCTATTCATGTGGCGTCGGATACCGGATAGTTTACAAAAAAAAAAAAGAGAATTTGATTATGCATGTCAAATTTAAGGACAGCAATCTAGCTTGTGAGTATATTCCCAGACCAATCAAGCAAACGTTGACACATGAAATTTTAACGGTCATATGTGCCTAATTTGTTCCAAAAAAAAGAAAACAATTTCTCCCCTTCTCTATTCATATCCCTTTATGGCTATAAAACCTGAGGCTTTAGTTGCACACTTTGGAGACTCAACACTTCTCTATCGCCCCTCTTCCTTTTACCACCACGCTTGGCGCCGAGAGTGCTCTAGTGCTTTACATTTGGCCTAGAAATGAACGGAACCGTCAAGAAAATGAATGGAGCTCGGCGACCTCATGGTCTGGCCTCTATTCTAGCCATTGGCACCGCAAATCCATCCAACTGTTTCAACCAAGACGAATTTCCTGACTATAGCTTCAGAGTTACCAAGTCCGAGCACTTGACGTCCCTTAAAGACAAGTTCAAGCGCATATGTGAGCGTCACAATACCCTATTGTGCTCCATCTTTTTTATGCATATTTGCCTTCTTAATTAAGCCATATATGTTTCTCTATCATCATAACAAAACATTGCAAACACACACACATGCGTGAAGAAGCAAAAAAATGATTTCTCTTTCTTAACAATTAGAAAACAGTAACTAGATCTACCACCAGGACGTGAAACTGGAGGAGTTTCTTTGATTCAAAGATATAGGATTGTGATCATTTGTGGTATGCATGTACATCCATTTAGATACATTGAGGACAATCAACATACAATAAAAAGGTCATGAACGGCAGTTTGATTAGAAAAGGCTTGTCTAGTTTCATGACTTAGGTATGTTTGAGAGAGCTATTATTTGCATGTCGGAGTATTTAGTTCTTGCGCTGTGATACATACACACGTCAACTTTTCATTAACATTTCTTCAACTCTAAGTTGGACGTATTTTGCTAATTGTCATTTTTTACTTAATTGAAATATGACATTAACTCAAATGGAGAGATAATTGGGTTATGGTTCATGGAAATGAATGTCTAAGCAATGACTGTAGTACCCTTTCCTGGTCGTTTAATAAGCTTAATTTGTATTTCGCTTTAAATGGTTTAAATATTTCAATAGCTAATCAGTCCTTGATGAGTAGATAAATTTAATAGTGACCTGCCAAGAAATGCTCATGTCAAAACGGACTTATGATCCTAATCAAATTGCGGATTAACTCAACGTTTCCATGACACCAACAGGCGAGAGATCAACAGTAAGGAAGCGATACTTGCACTTGACAGAGGAAGTTCTCCAAGAGTATCCCAGCATAGCAACCTACGACGCTCCATCACTAGACGCACGTCAAGAGATCGAAGTTGCTGAGGTCCCCAAACTCGCTGCCAGAGCAGCATCCAGGGCCATCGAGGAATGGGGACAACCCAAAAACAAAATCACACACCTCATCTTCTCTTCAACTTCAGGCATAGAAAAGCCTGGCGTGGACTGTCAGCTCGTGCACCTTCTAGGTCTTCCGTTGTCCGTAAACCGAGTAATGCTCTACACTATTGGCTGTCATGCAGGTGGCACTGTGCTTCGCATTGCCAAGGACTTGGCAGAAAACAATGTCGGTTCACGCGTTCTTGTAGTTTGTAGCGAGCTTACCGTCATGACGTTTCGTGGACCGTCAGAGACCGACTTGGCTAATCTTATACGTATGGGTATTTTCGGTGACGGTGCAGCTGCTCTCATTATTGGTGCTGACCCTGACCTATCCATCGAAAAACCTATCTTTGAAATTTTCTCAGCTTCCCAAACATTGGTTCCTAACACAAGCAAAGCAATTCGCGGGCGTGTTAAAGAAATGGGGCTAACGTTTTACGTTGACAAAATGGTTCCAACTTTGGTGGCGAGCAACATTGAGCAATGCTTGGATAAAGCGTTTAGTCCACTTGGTATAAATGATTGGAACTCAATATTCTGGATACCACATCCTGGAGGGCCTGCGATTTTAGCAGAGATAGAAGCGAAATTGGAATTGAAACCGGGCAAGCTGAGAGCAACTAGACATGTGCTCAGCGAGTACGGCAACATGTCAGGTGCGACAGTGCTGTTCATATTGGACGAGATGAGAAGGAGATCGAAGAAGGAAGGGAAAGGGACCACAGGCGACGGACTTGAGTGGGGTGTTCTGATGGGATTCGGGCCCGGTGTGACGGTAGAGACCGTAGTGTTGCGTGCCATTTCTGTGGTTACAGAATGAGAAAAGATTACTGTTGCATAGTTTTTTGCCATTATAATGTATGATATGGTATTTGTGGCTCATCGGTACTCTGTAAAGTTTTCACCATAATTTCCATGTGATGGGTTCACCGTTCACGTCTATTTCTGAAAATTTTGCAGTTCTAAAATGAAATGTCCCTGGCACTTGTTGTCCCATTGAACCAATAATTATATCCTTATTTCACTTCTTTCTTTAGAAACAGAAGAGAAGGGTACTGAGAATGTTTGAAAGTTTATAGCTGAGGTTATCTGTATTGATACAAGATGCACAGATTCAATTATTCGAATCTGTATTGCAGCTTTTGGTAGTCCAACGGTTCATATACAGAAGTAAACAGGTTCGAACATAATTTTGATCCCAGTGAAGAAATTCGTATAAAATGGCACCAAGCAGAGGATGGAATAAGATTAAGAGAGAGATTAAAAAGCTATCATTTAACGGCACTCGAATACATGGAAGAAAATACATTATATCAAGGGAGACATTAGATCAAAACTTATTTTTAGCTATGTTTTATGATTTCTAAATTCGTAGCCAAAAGTTCAACTTTTTGTGACGTTTTACCTAATTGTCAAAAAAGAAATATATTTTGCGACGATTTATGTGAATCTTCACAAAAGGAGCAACATTTTGCAATGGCTTAAGAATTTCGTCAGCAAATGTCGAACCTTTGATGATGATTCTCTCAGTCGTTGCTAAAAGTTATACTTTTGGTGTTGAATTGAGAAATTGTCATCAAAAGTTGATATTAAAAATTTTATATCTTATATATTTCTTAGAAGAATTTTGATGAATTTTTGTGTGTGTTAGTGTTCTTAAAAATAATAATGTTAAAAAGTTAATTTTTGAATGGTAAGTGTGCTTAATAATCCTAGGGTTAATTATAATTGACATTTAGATGATTTTTCATATTTCTTCATTTGCCTTCTTTAAAAATTTGTTTAAATAGCTAACGTATTAAACTTCATAAATTAGTTTAAATCTATGGGTTTTATACACAAATGATTCTTTAATGATGTCTATTATACATAGTACTACACCTCAGTTCATACAAATATTTCATAAAAATATAATGGAGCATCTAAAAATTGTAAAATGTTTTCAAAGTGTTAAACATATTGTTGAAAGATACATGGTAGGTAATTTAAATTTTGAAAAGAAAATATTATTTGGATATAAAAAGATAAACATATCTAAATTTTTACTATTAACAAGAACAAAATATAATAAATTTAAATTAACCACTATTCTTAATCATTAATATTTTGAACAATAAAATAATAATACATTAATATTGAAATATGGTAAGCAATATAATATAATGATATACGGTTAGTCGTATAAGATTTTAATTAGAAGTTTAGTCATTCTTAAAGACAAAGCAATAAATAAAGTTTTACACTTATTCCATCTAAAAGGAAAAGAAATAATTATTTTTTTGAATTCCAAATGACATGAAACTCGGTAGAAAAGGTAAAGAAGTCCTTATGTCTGGATTCCTAAGAAGGGTCCTTACACGTTTGAAGGTATCAATTGAAACATTCAAAGATCTTCCCTTAACTTTTGGGTTATTAACACCCTCTTCTAACAACTTCCTAGCTTTAACTAAATTAGCAAAATATATAGTGAACAAATCCTTAAATGCAGTATGAATCACTAAATTAGATGAACCACATGTACGATGCTTTCATTTAAGAAACAATTAGCATAAAACGTAAATAGCTAATTAAGTTAAATAGTATAACGAGCCCAAATTCGAACACATGTATACTAGATTGAACAAACATAGTAATTGGAATCGACTATTGTTCGAAAACAATCGATTTTCCTAGTCTTATACCAACCATCGGGACACATCGCCTCCGTTTTCATCTATGTTCTCTTGAAGATTTGAGGAAGCTTTACACAACATTTAGTATATACAGTCAAACATTCATTTGATAGCTTCCTAACAGAAAATGAGATACAAATAATTAAGGAAGAGAGACAACTTAAATGATACTAAGAACCTTAAAGAAGAAGATCGGGAATTAAAGGCAATTAGACTTTAACAAGGAGATTTGTTGTTCATCGATTTATTCTTCATCAAGGAGAATTTTTCCACATTCCTCATAGCATCGAAAATAGTTTCTATGTTGATATTTCGTGATGAATTAATGTTAACAGTTTTATTTTAAACAGTCAATTTAGCATAAAATTTATTATGTTTAATTAAATTCTTTTGGTAATCAAATCCCATAAATTCTTAGGGGTGGAATAAAATGTTCCAAAATTGAATGAAACTTTACTATACAAAAACTAGCAACAAAAAGAAAAGGTCATTCCTTTTTAGTAATGCTAAAAACAACCTTCTCCTCAGCAACTTGTTATTTATTATGATCGAAAACAACATAGCTCAAATCTAACATTAGACTTAAACCAAATCTCTTGTTGAAGATATACTTGATCCGATCGACGAATGCTTAGGAAAAGCTTTTGTATATTGAACATGTAATATAAGAGCTTAAGTTACATACACAATAACAAACTTATGGACAAGATAAGAGAAGAAGAAGCAAACCTAGAGAATGTTGAGAGAGAGAGAGAGAGAGAGGAGGAAGATAGGAGAAGAGAATCGAATAAATGTTAAAAACAAATAAAGTTCATAAACATCCCTTTTAGAAGTTAAATACTCTCATTGAACTTTTGTCAAACAGTTCATAGGCTTTCCTCAAAGAAGCATTGAAGGTGGGAAAAATGTTAACCTATATACAACCAATACAAAAACATAATTGTATATCTTCCAATCACAAACATAAACAAAAATCCATACAACATAAGAAAAACAAAAAACTCATATAAACTCCAATATGTAGTAGAAAAATAGTGCACAATAGAAGGAGAATTCTTGAAAATAAAAAAGAAGTATAGTACCAACACAGAACACGACGCTTATTTGACGATGATAACCACAACATAGGAGACAAAGCTTCTTCAAAAACATGACGACTAGTAGAAAGTGACATCATTTGTTGTTAAGCAAAATGATGTCATTTTCGATTAATTCAGAAGAAATATACCATTAGGCCATAATTTAGATAATCATCACCAAATGGTGGCCCATTACCATTTGGCTTGACCTTTAGCGACAAAATTGTATAGAATATATATTTTTTTTAAAAATACCAAATTTATATATAATAAATACAAAATTATGAATAAATCAACTAATATATTACATAAGTAAGATATGAGAAAATTTATCTATTATCTATGCATTCATAAATCATTATATTAGTTTCAATTATTATCTATACATTCATATAACATTGTATTAATTACCATACATAATTATCTATCACATAAGTAAGATATGAGAAAATTTATCTATTATCTATGCATTCATAAATCATTATATTAGTTACAATTATTATCTATACATTCATATAACATTGTATTAATTACCATACATAATTATCTATCTTGTAATATAATTAAAAATAATTACAATATAGTAAAAATGGAAATAAATATCACATATTAATATCATATTCTTAAAAATCAAATTTAATATTATGGATAATGATTATAAGTCTAAAAATAAATTTAATTAACAACAATGTCATTTCTTTCAATTTATAAAACTAAAAATACAAAATTAGTTTATATTACATTAATTTATACTTTTTATTAATCTATTTTAAAATGTATGATTTGACAATTCTATATGTTGGTACAAAATCCTATTTATTATTTACTATTTTATATAAATGATATATTACAAAATTGCTATATTAAAAATTATCATAAATATGAAAAGAATTGGCGACAATTTTATATATCCATTTAGCGATGATTACACGAAATCATCGCTAAAGGGTGTCTATGTTGGCTACAATTTATGGTAAACCTTTGGTGACATTTTATTAAATCATCACCAATTATAGACAACAAACAACGTCATTGCTGTCTTCAACTGCACCATTTAAAATTAGTAGAATATTTTAAATTAAACAAAAAAGATGTCGTTTGTTTTAACAACTGACAACGTTGTTTTCTGTAAAAGTTAAACTTTGCAACCGAAGCCCCCCTCCCCTACTCATTTCGTGTTCTTCTTTATTTCTTGGGTTTCTTCCTTAATTGTCATCATTTGTCTTCTGCAGTTGTTCTTCCACCATCTATCGTCTCCAGTTAATCGTCCATCGAGATTAGTCATCCATGTTTTACTCTTAGGTTTATTTTTTTTGCTTTCATTGTTGTTGTTAAATGCTTAAATGGTCATCAGTTTTGTTAATATGGTTTGAGTATTCTGCATTTTTTTCGACTATGATTGGTTCTTTTTTTGTTTCAATGTGCTTATGTTGGTGAATAATGGTAAAATACAGTGCTTTTGTTATTAGTTAGATATGAATTTAAATTGCATATGGAGTGTTCAATGAAATGTATCTTAGGGATATTTTGGACTTTTTTGCTAGATGTTAGTGATACTTAGTTTATTGCTATCTGGTTTTTTGAATTATTTGGTTTTTTTGGAGAACTTTGTTGAATTATTTGGTTTTTAGTACTAAATCTGATATTTTTGAGGCTATGAGACTTGTTGCTTTAAAATGTGTTCTTAAACTTTGTAATATTAGTGGGTGAGGTGCCTTAGCTTCAATTTTAACATGTTTCTTTTTATTTACTAATGAACTTAGTGATTTAAGATGTTAAATACCCATTAACAATTTGTGTTCTTATCCATTTCAAGACAAGGGTTGATAAGAAAGAGAAGTGATGATAAGGCTTAAAATCCTAATTAAGGATTTTTTTGAATTGATTATTTTTAGGATAATGGTTATCCAAGGATTTAAATTTTTCTAGGAATTTTAATTGATTATGGAATATGTAATATGGCTGGGATCCTGATGTGCATTGGACTGGATGTTGTCCTTTTAGGAAGGAGTTATTGATAACCTGACAGCTGGGATTTCTGGGAAAAATATCGATATGTTTTTATAAGTTGATTGTGTGAAGATAAACATCTATCTGTTGAAATCCTTTTGGTGAATCACACAACCTAGGGCTGTATTGTTGGTGTTATAATTTATGGCGAATCATGAAGCTAGGTTGAAAAAGGTGTGTAGTGTTTCTCTTGTATTTTTTGTCCTCTCTTAGCTTATACAATAATTGGCTATGTTTTGCCTTATATAATGGTTAGTTCTTGGCTGAGAATTCTTCTATTATTCAAAGAAAATATGGCTACAAGAGAAGGAGTATCAATCATTAGGTCGCTGTTGTTGGATGGTTCCAATTATCCTGCGTGGAAATCACGAATGAGAGTTTTTATTCAGGCACAGGGAACATTAGCGTGAAACTCAGTGCTACATGGCTAGACACATCCAATGATAACTAATGACAAAGTAGTAGTAGTATTGAAAGATTCATTTGAGTAGACAAGAGGTAAAGAAGAGAGAGCAGTTAGAAATTCTTAAGCCATGAATGCCATCTTTAGTGTCTTTAATGAAGGTCTATTTTTTATGATATCAGCTTGTTAATCGACAAAAAAAGGTGTGAGACTCATTACAAACTATACATAAGGGATCAAAATTTATGATAACCTCAAAACTTCATATGTTGACTGTGAGATTTGAAAAGCTGAATATGGATGAGAATGAAACCATAAAGACTTTCATGAGAGATTGTGTGACATAGCAAACTAAACACATCAACTCAGGAAGAAGTATTTTACCTTAAAACAGGTTAAGAAGACATTGAGATCGTTACCTTTGAGATTCATACTAAAAATTGGAAGCTTATGATATTGATGAATTGTCGTTAGATAAGGTAATTGGGATTCTTACCAATTTTGAGATGAACTTATTGAGGGATAAATGAGAGAAAAGTAATGGATTGGCACTGCAAGCTAAAATCGGTAAAGTTATAAATGATGTAGAAGATGAATCTAATGAAAATGAGGATCTAGTATTATTGACAAGAAATTTTAGTAAGTAGTTAAAGAAAGTGAAAAGGACAGACCAGAGTTTAGGCAAAACAGTAGAAGTTCATCGAACAACAACTTTAAACAATAAGCTAAAACTCAAAAGGGTGAAAGAAAAGTGAAAAAAATTCAATTTCATTAATGTCAAGGATTTGAACATGTGTAAGTAGAATGTGCTAACACTTTGAAGAAGAAAAAGGTGAAGTCCTATACTAGCATTTGGAGTAAGAATGAATCCAAAAGTGAGTACCGTAGTGAAAAGGAATTTGTGAGTAATAATGCATTGGTTGCTTTATATAGCAAAACTTCAATTGCTTGTTTAACAGTAACCAAGAAGGAAGAAATTGATGATGAAATTGTAGATAAATCAGCTCAGAATTTTAGCAAAAATGCAAATGAATCAGCCCAAAGCTTAATTTTAGATCATAACAATGATGATAGTGATTCAGAAAACAAAGAAGAGGATATTTACAAAGCCTATGAATTAATGTATGCAAAATGGGTGCAAACATGTGAGAAGAATGAAAAATTAAAGAAGGAAAACTCTACTATGAAGAACATCATTCAAGATCTAAAGAATAAATTATAATCTACAATAGATGAGTTGAACGAAACAAAGCTAAAGCTGGTTAGCACAGAAAAAGGGATAAGAATGTTAAATGGAGATACTAAAAAGTTAGAAATGTTGCTGGGAATTGATAAGATTAACGGAGATCACTAAGGTATTGGCCATAACGATGAATGCTCTAAGTTGAATGATGAAAATAATGACACAATCAGACTTGTCCAAAAGGAAATCGCAAGGAAGAATCAGAGGTTCATACCTATATGTCATTTTTGAAGAGTTGTTGGGCACATAATACCAAGATGTTATAAGTTGTTACAAATGTTATTTCAAAGGGCCTAAAACCAAAAATCTATATATTGCTCACCAAATTTTCGACAGCAGCCAATGATATCAAGGCACACTTTAGTTAAAAATGGTCAATTGCAAGCTCTCGTAGTTCTTAAATCTATGAAGGCTACTGCTCATAATGGTTGGTGTTTTGAAAGTGGATGTTCATGTCATATGATTAGGGAAACGAGCTACTTAATCGATTATCAAAGTTGTATAGATGGGCATGTGACTTTCGCTGATGGAAAGAGGGCTTCGGTCATTGGTAGAGGAACACTATGCATGGATGGATTACCAAACCTCAAGAATGTCCTTCACGTTGATGGATTAAAAACTAATTTGTTAAGTATAAGTCAACTTTGTGATGATAGTTTATTAGTTAAATTTACAAGTGTTGAGTGCAGGGTGTTAACCGAATAAGGAGAATGTCTTTTGAGTGGGGGATGATCAGCAGGCAATTGTTATATATTGCAAGTCATTTCTACTTATAAATTAGCCTCATATGATGACAATATAGATTTATGGCATCAAAAGCTTGAGCACGTTAACTATGAGCATATTGGCAAGTTAAAGAAATTAGAAGAAGTGAGAGGTTTGCCTTCATTCAAGACGATAAGAAGGTATATAATATATGTAAAATAGGTAAAAAGATGAGAACACCACATAAAAAGGTTATTCACGTTACTTCCTCACATATTTTGGAATTAATTCACATAGAGTTGGTTGGTCCAACGCAACATACTAGCATTGATGGAATGAGATACTTTTGAACTTATGTTGATGATTATTCTAGATACACTTAGGTATCATTTTTGAAAGAGAAACCAGATGCTTTTAAGGCTTTTAGAAACCTAAGTGTGCAGGTCATGAATATGGAAAATATGACAGTGTTATGAATTCGATTAGATCACAGAAGGAAATTAGAGAATGTTAGCTTCAATGATTTCTGTGACAAATATGATATCATACAAGAATTTCCAGCACCTAAAACTCTATTACAAAATGGAGTTTTAGAGAGGAAGAATTGAACTCTTCAAGAAATGACTAGATTTATGTTAAATGGAAGAAATATACTAATGTGATTTTGGGCGGAAGCAGTGAACACAGCTTGCTACATATGCAATAGAGTTCATCTTAGAAGTGTCTTAAACAAGACGTCTTATGAACAATGGAAGGGAAAAAACTAGATATAAGTTAATTTCATATTTTTGGCAGTAAGTGCTACATTCTTAGAGATCAGGAACAACTCAAAAATTTTAAAAATAAGAGTGATGAAGGGATCTTCATTGGCTATTCTAACTATAGTAAAGTATACTGAGTTTTCATTCAAAGAACCAAGAAAATGTTAGAGTTGATAAATTTTGTGATTGATGAAGTTTCTCAATTAGATGAAAAGTGGCAAAAGAAAATTCACAAAACCAACCTTATAGAACGACTCAAACGAGCAATGAGACAAGAACTAAAAAGTGCCCAGATATGTAGTCAGTTGTTGTTGGTTAAGAAACTGTGTAAACTAAAGAGCTATCAGTTGTTTTAGATGATGAAACCGCCAAGACACTTAATAAGAAAGCAATTCCTTTAAATAATCAAAATCTGAGAGAAGATGATTTGAATAGGGATCCTACCTCATGGATTAGAAGAAGTCATCCAATTGAAAACATAATTGGAGAAATCAGTGAGAGAAGAAAAATAAGGGAAAGAAAAAAATTGATTATTGTGAACTTGCAGGACTTTTATGGTACACATCTTCATTCAAGCCTAAAAATGTTAAAGAAGCCTTATAAGATAAGTTTTGGACAGCTGCTATCTAAGAAGAATTGATTCAATTTGTTAGCAATGATGTTTGAAAATTGGTACCAAGACCTTCTGATCTGAATGTGATAAGAACAAAATGGGTGTTTTGTAATAAAACTGATGAAAGGGGTAATGTGACTAGAAATAAAGCAAGGTTAGTAACTCAAGGTTACTCTTAGAATAAAGGAATTGATTTTGATGAAACCTTTGCATCGGTGGCAAGACTTGAGTCAATTATACTACTTTTGGGTATAGTATGTGTGAAAGGCTTTAAGCTTTATCAAATTGATGTAAATAGTGCGTTCTTGAGTGGTTCATACAAGAACAGGTATATGTTAAGCAGCCGAAAGGAATCATTGACTAAGTCCATCTTGATCACATTTTGAAGCTAAAGAAGGCTCTCTACATTCTCAAACAAGCACCAAAGGCTTGGTATGAAAGGCTTACTCAATACATACTCAAACAAGGCTACGAAAAAGGTAGTGATGATAAGACCCTATTTCTAAAAAAATTCAAATCTAATTTGATGATTGCACATATTTATGTTGATGATATTGTGTTTGGCTCCACTCATCCTAAAATGGTGGATGAACTTGTGGACTTAATGACACATGAATTTGAGATGAGCATGGTAGGTGAATTAGCCTTCTTTTTGGTTTTGCTAATTAAACAAGTGAAGGATGACATCTTTGTATCATAAACCAAATATGCAAAAAATGTAGTGAAAAAGTTTGGACTTGAGAACACTAGACATGCCAAAAATCTTCTAAATGTATCTATGAACTTAAGCAAAGATGAAAATGGCAAAAGTGTTAATGTCAGCTTATATAGAAGCATTATTGGTAGTCTATTGTATTTAACCATAAGTAGACCAGATATCTGTTATAGCGTTAGAGTAAGAGCTCACTATTAAGCTAACTCAAAAGAAACACACTTAACAATGGTTAAGAGGATTATAATATATGTTAGCAATACTTCTGAATTTGAGATTTGCTGTACTTGTGACTCTACGTCTTATCTAGTCGAGTACAGTGATGTGGATTGGGATGGAAATTTAGACGACTTGTTGGGACCCGATCTGGAAATCGGACCCCAATCGAAAAAGCAGAACGAAAAACGGAATCGAATGGAAACGGAAATTGGATAACAAAGTGAAAATAAATCGGAAGCGAATCGATACTTAACAAATAGCGCCGACATCCGAGAACAATCAAGAACACAGAAACACATTCGAATAGATGAACATAATCGCGTTGGAAAACCTAAAACATTCCAAATCCGGTATAAATTTTTTTTCCTCTTTTCTTATTCTTTCCTTTTCTCTTTAATCAAACTCATTCAACATATAAACAATGCCTACATTTCTATTATTTCTCACTTCATTCATCTTAATCATTTCTTATACATTCATATAAATCCTCAAACTCATTTC
>JANZLF010000007.1:1703375-1715833 GCA_026546835.1 Erythroxylum foetidum | reverse complement strand
TTGTTCAAAGGAGCATTAAGCTCAAATCTCTTTGGCAAATCAGGATTGGCCAAGAACCAACGACCATAAGCAACAAGATCTGTCCGGTTCTCCTCCACAGCTTTGTTTCCATCTTCCTTGTGGTAGCCACCAGCAGATATGAAAGTTCCATTGAAAACCTTACTCATGGGCAACAGGGTTTCTGGGGTTTCATGTTTTTCTGCAGCTGTCTTCAGTCTTGGCTCGACCATGTGACAGTAGAGAATCCCATATTTATTCAATGACTCTGCCAAATATAGTCCCAAAGCTCTGGGATTTGAGTCTCCGCAGTCCATACAGTCTGCAAATGGTGAAAACCTTATCCCAACTCTATCTGATCCTATCTCGTCTGCCACAGCTTCCACTGTATCAAGAGCGAACCTGCATCGGTTCTCCAAAGATCCTCCATACTGGTCTGTTCGGTCATTAACATGATCTTTCAAAAATTGGTCAACCAGGTAACCATGTGCTCCATGTATCTCGACCCCATCAAAGCCTGAGACCATAACACCAAATTTAGGACCGTTTCTGGTACTTGAAGGTACATCTACGCGTACATTTCTGGTTCTTGAAGGTAGAAGATGGAAGGGTTACCAGCTTCTGTAGCATTCCTTGCGGCGATCCTGAAATCGTTGACAATTTGAGGAATTTCTTCCGTTCCAAGTCGCCTCGGGGATGTGTACTCAGTGCCTTTGATCGGCTTGTCTGTAGAAGATATTGGATCCTGTCCATTGGGCTGGAAGCCTGTATCAAACCAATCATATGAGTGGATGAGTTGCTCTATCTAATCTAGCAGTCCGTCTCAATATTTGCATTTTGCATGGAACCGCAAATAAAGGTCAATTCATTTTGCCCAATTGTTTCTTTCCAGAATATTGAAGGAAGATAAGGATTTTGGGTTAGGCACAATGAATACATTGCAAAATGAAGGCTTTCATGCTTTTGAAGCATATAAGAGTGCATAATGATTCGCCAGATTCCTATTCTATAATCCTAGGTGCCTACCTGTATTTCGAAGCTGTCTCTTATATCATGTTTCTTCTTTATTATTTCTCGACCAATTTGTTATAGTTTATAACAGTCAGAATTCGCTTATACGAGAAGCCCACCTGGATTTGAAACTCTTCCAGCATGCCAAATTTGACAAAAGAAGATACCACCTTTGGCGTGGACAGCATCTACAATAGGTTTCCATGCCTCAATTTGTTTTTTGGTCCATATACCGGGTGTTTCAGGATATCTACAATATATACAAGAAACAGAATATATTATTACATGTAGAACTAACAAATTCAAGTACTTAAGGAGTATGAACTAATATTCAACATAAACACCTTATTTTCCAACTTAAGAATTAAGAGCTAATAGTATAACTGGATACCGGAAGCACTTACCCTTGAGCAGTGTCAGAAACTCCAGTTGCTTCACTTATCAGAAGGCCGCCTTTTGTGGTTCTTTGAGAGTAATACAAGATGGCATGAGGCTGAGGAACATTATTGTAAGATCTATTTCTTGTCAATGGTGCCAGAACAACTCTACAAATCATCAATAATTATACAATAGTTTAGTAGGCTTCTAATTTTCCATTCTGAAAAGTTAATGTATATCTATATATGAAACTGAAAACCCCAGAGATTTCATCTACCGTTTAGGCGTATAAAAGGAGTTGTAATGAGTTGTTATGTGAGAGAATCTATAGAGTTAATAATACAAAGAAATTTGCTTGTTATTCTTCTCTTCTCTCTACCTCAAAAGTGTTGATATACACCATTAGATTGTAACAGTGAACAATATCCATCAAACAACTCCAACCAGTTGAATAATAGCTTCAGAGAAAATGGCAACGCATATATATGACAAGTTATTCAGTACCTGTGAGAAAGATGAAACTGCCCCATCCTGTAAGGGGTAAGAAGCGGGATGGTAGGAGCTTCACTAACACGCATGGCGTGGTTAATCTGGGAGTTGACTCCACCTTTCTGCACTGTGATTGCTTTATGCTTTTCTCCAAGCAAATTCCAATGACAATAAAATGCAAAACAATAGAAGATGGACGAATGCTAATAGATATCGTAAATCTTAACTTTGTTATAAGAATGAGAAACACCAAAATCTATGGCCTTTTATGGACTGCATGGGGTCCAATACCCTGGGCAGGATAATTTATGACGGAACCTAAGTTTAAAAATCCGGACCGGATCGGCCGGTCTGATCGGTGATTGGTCGGTAGTTCGGTCCGATTGATCCTTCAAAATTAGGTACAAATTGATCCAGTCTGAATCGGTCAAAACTGATCAATTGATCGGTCGGACTGGTCCGGTCCGACCGATTCGATAATTTTTTTATTATTTTTATTTTTAAATTTTTTTAAAATTTTTTTAATATTATATATAATTAAATATAATTATAGCATAATTATTATGTCACACTGGTTTAATCGGTGGTTGAACCAGTCGAACCGATCAAACCAGTAACCAATAAAACTACAGATTTGATGACCGGTCCGAATTTTAGAACATAGGACGGAACCATACTAAAGAATACGGACAAAAAGGTATCAAGGTGACATGCACAGTGACGTTTCTCCTTGACCGTATTCTATATTAGCAGTTATTGACAATGTTGGCGGCTAGGAAAAGAACGAAATCTGGGAAAGCCGTAAGAAACACGAAAGTATTTGATACGCGGTTCAACATAAGAGGCAGAATATATAGCGGAAAATGTCAAATTTTGTTTATATTTTTATGAAGAATTTAAAAGTCAATTTATAAATACCAAAATTTCATAAATATTAGTAAAAGTCAATAATTAAATAACTTAATTGGTGAGATCAATTCAGCCTTAAAAATTTTGAATTGTTTACTTTTTTGATTCGATTTTTAACTTTATGGTTTAATTTATTTTAATAATTTTTGTTATTTAATAATTCAGGTCGGGTTGGGCTTTTTTTTGTCACCTCTACTATAAATCAATTAATTTTTATTTAACAATATTTTTTAACTATACTTTAAATTTTTTGATAGATAACTATAATTTTTTAATTATATTTTAAAATTTTTAATTTTATCTAATTTTAATCAATTTTATGATGATTTAATCCGAACCTTTTAAACCACTTGTTTACTTTAAACTTTTTATTTGTTTTTAAAACATTGGTAAAAATATTTCTTACAAAAGAAAATTATCAAGATAACAAAACAAATTTCCTTTAAAAGGAGTTGGTTATTTTACAAACATCAAAATCTTTTTATCATCATCATCATCATTATATATTTTATGTTTTTTAATTAAAGTTATAAAACTTAAATTTTTTAAAATTCAATATCTAAAATCTAAATTTTTATAAAAATATTCAACAAAATACTAAGATATATAATATTCATACCCTTATAATTTTTTTAAAGTTATGTCATTATAAGCCATTTTATATATACACAGTTAATATTAAATAATTAAGTTTACCAAACTTCTTTAACAAACAGCTAATACAATTAGCTGATTAAATCAAATGATAGAATCAACTATCAGCTAAAAGCTAATGTAAGCAGCTAATTGTCAAACAGACTCCTTATTTATGACAAATGTTGTTAGCAAACTTAAGTGGTTGCAAACACTCTTATGGAAATTAGGTATCCCTCCGCATCTTGCAAATTTCTCTTGTGATAATGAAGTTGCTCTTCACACAACAAAGAATCCTACTTTTCATGATAGAACAAATTAAAGCACGTCGAAACTAATTGCTATTTGATTAGGGATAAAATTCAAGGACAACTTCAGGCCACTTTTGTTTCATCTAATGAGTAGCTTGCCCATGTATTTACCAAAGTTCTCTTACCAGCATATCATCCATAATCAATTACTTTCCAATTTCAGGTAAATTTGAGCTTGAGGAGAATTGTTATTCGGTCAAAAATATGATAAGATTATATTGTATAATCAATTGTTGCATTTAGACTAACTTAGGATAATTACATATACAGAAAAAAACTTGCCTAAAATGGATAACTCTTCTTTAATTTTCTCCTACTATCATGTGATTGATTGGACTTTGGTTTGGACCGGGAGCCTCACTGGCCAGGTATTGTCCCGTTTGGTCACACCCACATTTCGTAGGGGGCGCTGCGTATCTCATGGGGACAGCGGGAGTCGAACCTGTGACCTCAGGGTTTTGATGCGTTGAGACGCACGTCTCTCACCACTTGAGCTATAGATTATCCCGTTTGGTCACACTCGCATCTCGTAAGGGGCGCTGCGCATTCCATAGAAACAGCGGAAGTCAAACCTATGACCTCAAAATTTTGATGCGTTGAGACGCACGCCTCACCACCTGAGCTATCAAATACTTTCGTATTTCTTAAGGCTTTCCCAGATTTCGTTCTTTCCCTAGCCACCAACATTGTCAATAGCTGCTAATAGACTATGGTCAAGGAGAAACGTCACTGTGCATGTCACCTTTTTGTCCATTTTCTTTAGCATGGTTCCATCAGTAAATTATCCTTCCCACGGTATCGGACCCCATGCAGTCTATAAAAAGCCATAGATTTTGGTGTTTCTCATTCTATTCTCACTCTTATAGCAAAGTTAAGATTTACGATATCTATTAGCATTCGTACATCTTTCTATTGTTTTGCATTTTATTGTCATTGTAATTTGCCTGGAGAAAAGCCTAAAGCAATCACAGTGCAGAAAGGTGAAGTCAACTCCCAGATTAACAACGCCATGCATGTTAGTGAAGCTCCTACCATCCCTCTTCTTACCCCTTACAAGATGGGGCAGTTTCATCTTTCTCACAGGTAATTAATAGCTTGTCATATATATGCGTTGCCATTTCCTCTGAAGCTAGTATATATTCAACTGGTTGGGGTTGTTTGATGGATATTGTTCACTCTGTTAAGAGTCTAATGGTATATATCAACACTTTTGAGGTAGAGAGATGAGAACAATAACAAGCAAATTTCATTGTATTATTAACTCTTTAGATTCTCTCACATAACAACTGATTACAACTCTTTTCATAAGCCTAAACATTAGATAAAATCTCCAGAAATTCGTACAATAATAAAAAAAGAAATTCTAAACAATGGCAAAGGCACTTAGCTCTTGGTAAGCCAGGACTATAAGAAAGTCATATGGCTCGGTTTTAAGTTTCGTATATAGATATACATTAACTTTTCAGAATGGAAAATTAGAAGCCTACTAAACTATTGTATAATTAATGATGATTTGTAGAGTTGTTCTGGCACCAATGGCAAGAAATAGATCTTACAATAATGTTCCTCAACCTCATGCCATCTTGTATTACTCTCAAAGAACCACAAAAGGCGGCCTTCTCATAACTGAATCAACAGGAGTTTCTGACACTGCTCAAGGGTAAGTGCTTCCAGTATCCAGTTATACTATTAGCTCTTAATTCTTAAGTTGGAAAATAAGGTGTTTATGTTGAATATTAGTTCATACTTAAGTACTTGAATTTGTTAGTTCTACATGTAATAATATATTATGTTTCATGTATATATTGTAGATATCTTGAAACACCCGGTATATGGACCCAAAAGCAAATTGAGGCATGGAAACCTATTGTAGATGCTGTCCACGCCAAAGGTGGTATCTTCTTTTGTCAAATTTGGCATGCTGGAAGAGTTTCAAATCCAGGTGGGCTTCTCGTATGAAGCAAAATGATAGGGGTCCCCTAAGCGAATACTGATATGGTTGGTTTGGTACAGGCTTCCAGCCCAGTGGACAGGATCCAATATCTTCTACAGACAAGCCGATCAAAGGCTCTGAGTACACATCTCCAAGGCGACTTGGAACGGAAGAAATTCCACAAATTGTCAACGATTTCAGGATCGCTGCCAGGAATGCTATAGAAGCTGGTAAGCCATACTGTCTTCTAACTTCAAGTACCAGAAAATGTACTCGTAGATTTACCTTCAAGTACCAGAAACGGTCCTGAATTTGGTGTTATGGTCTCAGGCTTTGATGGGGTCGAGATACATGGAGCACATGGTTTCCTGATTGACCAATTTTTGAAAGAGCACGTTAATGACCGAACAGACCAGTACGGAGGATCTCTAGAGAACCGATGCAGGTTTGCACTTGAAATAGTGGAAGCTGTGGCAAATGAGATAGGAGCAGATAGAGTCGGGATAAGGCTTTCACCATTTGCTGACTATATGGACAGCGGAGACTCAAATCCCAGGGCTCTGGGACTATATTTGGCAGAGTCATTGAATAAATATGGGATTCTCTACTGTCACATGGTTGAGCCAAGAATGAAGACAGTTGAAGAAAAACATGAAACCTCAGAAACCCTGTTGCCCATGAGAAAGGCTTTCAATGGAACTTTCATATCTGCAGGTGGTTATCACAAGGAAGATGGAAACAAAGCTGTGGAAGAGAACCGGACAGATCTTGTTGCTTATGGTCGTTGGTTCTTGGCCAATCCTGATTTGACAAAGAGATTTGAGCTTAATGCTCCTTTGAACAACTACAGCAGAGCAACATTCTACACACAAGATCCTGTCATTGGTTACACCGATTACCCCTTTCTTGAGGACACTTTCCGTTCCTCAACGAAGAACGCAAGTTGAACTTCGTAAATTGTCCGTTTGTTCAAGCGATCAGATAGAGGTGGCCAATAAGAGTTTAACACGATTGTGTCCTACATCAGAGTGCAATTCAAACTTTACCTTTTCTTCTTAAAAATAGGTTAGATACTAATATTTTAGAATATTTAAAATGAAACTTACATTTATAATATATTTAAATTAAATAGTAAATAAATAAAAATTAAATAGAATTAAATGTTGTAATATGAGTTTATTATTTTTATTAATCACGTTGGCATTCGCTAGATTATCATATGGCATATGATAATCTAGCACCCGTATTTTCAAGATAAATTTATTTTTATTTTTTAGTTATGATTATATTAATTAAATAAACATAAATTAATTTGACTAATTAATTTAAATTTATTCAAAACCTAATTAGATCTAAATTTTCAAATGCACATGTGACAATAAAGCTTAGGGTGTGCTTGGTTCACTTTGAAGAATGATAATAAAAATCATAATGAGACTTCTATTCCTAGCTATATTGGAACTATGAAACATTGTCGAGATATAAAAATATTGTTCATCCAATCAATATATTATCAATCATCTTTTTTCGTTCCTTATGCATTCATTTCTTTCCATACCAGCTAACCAGAACTCTCATAAAAAAAATTTAATTTATTAAATCTCCTTTGTGGAAATTAAATCCACCCCGTCGTTGTTTTCCTTCTGTTGAAATCCTTGCACTCATTAGAGCTCATAACTTCTTTTAACAACTAGTCTTTCAAATAACTTCTCATCAATATTAAGTATGGAAGGAAATCCCTTGGATCCCATTCTCCTATTTGACAGTAGATTTTCAATGAAATTTGGCTGTTGCAAGTAGGATTTATCAAGGCTCAAATTTTGCCAATTCCAAAGACCATGTTTCTTATAAAGATGACATTAATATATATGTTTTGAAAATTAAATAATATATTTTGAAAAGAAACAGCTAAGCCATACAATTGATCATTACATCAATTGGAATTAACTCCGCAACCAATTGGAATTAACTCCCTAATTTATTGAAAAGCTAGTTCTATGCACTGGATCATATTTCCCAGCTAGTTGCAACGTAATAGAATGTTGGAAAAATATGTTCAAGAGCTGATTTTGTGTTCAAGATAGATACTCCACCCCCTTCAAGTTGATACATCACTTTTAGCTACAAAACAGTGATATAAAATGGGTATAATTCCCCCTTATAGTGTTGATATGAAGGATGTAAACTTATAAGCTTTCATAAGTTCCAAGATGTGACAAGTTCAAGTCAACAAGTTGTGTGTGGTTAGTTTGCCATCGTTTGTTCCTTAATCTCATAAATAAGAATATTTAACACTTGCTCCATTCATCTATATCCTTACAAGAGTCTGGCATTTCTCTCTTCCAATATAAAGTACATATATTACCAAAGACTGTAATTAGAAGTGTTTTATCATTATTAAGTGAGACTTTTCCTTGATTCATTATCATTAAGATCTCCTAGTAAGAGAGGCTCTTCTCCTTAGCCTTGTAAATAGATTGGATTTAGTTCCATATGAATGTCAAGAACTCACAAAATAGGTGTAGCACCCCACTTTCGGAAGACACGTACCTGACAACCTGAGTTATATCCGAGTCCATGCCCCGTGAGGATGGCGTGCTAACATACTCATTAAGATACTTAGTACAAAAATATTTTTTTTGTTTCACACGCGTACGCGGAAATCAGAAATAAAAAAATTCGAGCCCACTTTTATTCAGAAATATTTTCAATCGCAGCAATATAATCATCAGAATTTCAATAGCCATTTAGGCCCATGCTTTTATTTCATAAAACTTGAAATCACAATTATTTATTTCACTTTGATCAATCTCTTTTGCAAAATATTTCCAATTGGAAAGTTATACACAACAATTATATTCAAACACACAAGATACAGTAATTGTGGAAGACTTAATTTGGTACAAAAATAAAAAAATACAATACAGACGCAAACTGATCCCGACTTCTACTTCTTACTTGAATGCAGTAGGTATACTCCAGTTTGTCTAACGGGGTACTCTTCTGAGCCTAAAGAATAATTACAAATTGTGGGTGAGTTTTGCGAACTCAATAAGGAACCATCCTCACGGGGCATGGACTCGGATATTTATATATATATATAATTAATTAATTAAAGAATTAATATATATATATATATATATATGCTTATACGTGGATGAGGAGAGGAGAAGCATGGAAGCTTCTTTTATCATGCTTAGTCATTAAGGAATTTAATGACTAAAGGACAAAAACAATGAAGAGGAATGGTGAGGATGCACGTAGATGACATATAAAAGGTTTAAAAACAAGTTTTAAACCTAAGTTGTAAGGGTCATCATCGTGGATTGAAAGAGGAAGTAAGGTTTTTGAGAAAAACCTAAGCCTTTCATCTTCTCCATCGTTTCTTCAGCTTCTCCTCCAAGTTTTTGTCATCTCCTCCATTGATTCAAGCTCTCCATAGAACTAAGGTGAGATCTAGCAGTCTTTTCCTTAGTCTAGCTATTCCCGGGTCAAAGGGTTTGTCCCGGTTAGGTTTCCGACCTCTGCGTGGATACCGTTAGAGACGGTCTCCTTTGGTCGTTATGGTTTGACTATTTATACATACACTTGGATCCTGGCTTTCGGGAACTTCCCAGAACAAAAAAGTTTTGTTTTCCGCACTGTGTCCATGTGATGGACACCCCGGGATTTTCCTACAGGTCTTAAATTTGATAAGGAAGGATTTCACCATTGGTGGGAATTTATGTTGTTTTGCTATAAAAAGGTTTACGACTAATTTCTCATCACTTCAATATTTTGTTTTGATGAAGAAAGAGTTAAGGCAAATGTTTACAAGTGATAAGTGAGTTATATCACAGTATGCCAAATTTAATGATAAAGTTGAGGTTTCTAGAATTATACTTGAAGATCATAAATTTTTTGTTCAATGTTAATTTGTAATATGAATTTATGAGCCTTTTAATAAGAGTACTTTGACTAGTTAGTAGTGATGAGAGGGCTAAGAAAGCAATTAAGGACAATTTAAAAAATGGGCTTTCTTTATACCTATCTTATCTTGCAATCATCGATAAGCGATGAGAAAGACAACTTTACTCTTTGTTATTGGTAGCTAGGGCATTTCCAGTCCTATTATCTATTTTAGATCAGATTTTACAAAGAAAGTTTAAGTTAGTAGGAAAATACTATTCACTTTTACAATAATTATTGCCTATAAGATGATGTAAGATCTCCTAAACTCAAAAATGGAGATTTAAAGGATGCTTTTGATGATTTAGGGATGCCCATTGGTATTTTTTAAAGAGACAAGTTTAATCTGGGTATTTTTTTCACCTTTATTAATTGTTGAAAGTTAATCATCATTTTATTTTGTTTGAAATATTAGTTTTATTGTTTTACATATACTTGGTGGCATCAATTCAAGACTAGTGTTCTAGAATTGCAAAGATTTACAATTTGAATTTTGACTCAATGCATAAGTGTAATAGGGTGAAAGGAATTGGAGAACATTTTAATTCATCCATTCTAAGAAAAAGAATAGATTGGAATACAAAAGATTGAACGACTTAGTCTTTGTTTGTTACAACTTAAAGCTTTGGAAAGCGTATGTCATTATCATTGTTAACTTGAATATAATTTCTTCTAATTTCTTAATAATGTAATTTTATTTATTTATTATGACTCTTAATAGAACAAGTAGGTTTATAGATTCAATTACCTTGACCATATCGATCTTTGGCAGATTGGGTTTCTAGAAAAAGTTAATGACATAAGATTGTCTATTAATAAGAAAAGAAAGGATTTGATAACAATTCAAGACGTAAAATTAAGAAATAAAGATATAGACTTGAAGGTTAAAGGAAAAAAAGGAACTAATCGGTCATATACAAGCTCTAGAGAATCACCATTTACTAATGAAATAAAAGGCTAGAATCAACTAGTTAAATGACCAAATATTTTCATAATGTAATCTTATATAGAAGGAATTCCAATAAGATTTTCTCTTTAAAGAAATTCAAAATGGAATTCATTTTGGGAGTAGTAGAAGCCAATTTATAGTTCTTAACTATTTCAAGAGCATTATGAGGAATTTTAGCAATAATTACTCACACGTTCATGTTTTAAAGGAGTTTATTTCTTGTTCCCTAACTTAGTAGCAAAAGATATGCTTATAAAACCTTCCAATGCATTGGTTATTAAATAACTCTTATTTGATCTAAATCTTGATACAACTCTTTCCCTAGATGAGTCAAATGCTTTCTTCTTTCAAAAGACTTTGCATCCAATGGGCAATATGATCACCAACACTATGTTTAAGCTCTTTATCGGTGGTAGAATGCTTACATAATTGAATAAAACCTATGTATTTCTCATTTACAAGAAAATCTTTTGATATATGAGTAAAGGACTACCTTTCAGATGGAAAGTTCCTCGAGCCCAATAATTCCATGAGGTACTATCCTTACAAAATCCTCAATCTAAAGCTCTTGATCTTGAATTGTGTTAAGCTATATAGTTTGTTTATCAGTGTACTTTTTTGGAGACCTTATTGTTTAACTTTCTTTCTTATGCTTAATTGTACTAATTTTCTTCTTTGAATCAATAAATTTTACTTCACCTTTCAAAATAGTTTCTCAATTAAGAAAAACTTCAATTCAAATAATAATTACATTTTAGTTAAATGTAATAAGATACACATTAGTGTAAATTGGACTCCGTGAAGCATAAATTATTTTAATGAAGCATAGATTCAATGAATTATATTCCTAATCAAATCCAAATTGGTCTAGTTGAAATGTAGGTAAATAAAAAAATGAAACTATTAAATATAAATGAGAACATGGAGATGCAATTAAACATAAACTAAAACTAATTGAATATAGTGGATCATGTTTGGATTTAACACTACAAGGAAATCGTATAATAGCGACGGACATATACCGATGGAACGTATATCGTATGTGATTTGTGACGGAACCACCTAAGCCGTCTGTGAAAGAAAGAAAAGTTGCGATGGTTAAGAAATCCGTTGCCAACGGTGGAGGGAAAATTTCGCGGGGACTTATAACGATGGAAATATGCCGATGAATAATTTACCGTCTGTAAATAGGGACGGAATTATATTTCGGTCGGTAAAACTTATCGGCGGGAGAATTTTCACTGACAGAAATAAGCCGTCGGTATATTTCAAAACGGCATCGGGAAACTAGGTTAGGAAGTTTAATGCTGCGATGATTTTTTTTAATTATGCCGATGGATAATTCTGTCGCCAAAAAAGAATTAAATCCCCTGCGCAGCCGTCCCTCTTCTCTCCTTCCTCGACTCTCCTCTTCTCTTTCTCTCATCTCCTCCGGCGACGTTGAGCGACAGGAAACGTCCGACCAGCCTTCCCCGTGTCTGGCGATCTGCGTCTTCCGTCTTCTCCGGCGACGTGTTGCTTCGTCTCTCCTCTGGTGGATCCGAAGGTAATGGGTTTTGTGGGTTGCGGTTTTTGTGATGTAGTTTTGGACTGATTTAATTCATTTCATTTGTTTATTTAGGTTTGATTGGTTTTGTATGAATATTTTGGATGTATATAATGGAAAGAATTAAAGGATTTGTGTGTAGATAGGGTTAAGATGGTTTTGACCTCAAGGTGTTCGATGAAATGCTTAGGAGTTGTAGAACTAAACTAGTATCATTATATGAGTGTTCAAAGTGTGCATGAGGATTATAAAGATGATATGCTTACATTTGAAAGTGATAAAGAGGAAAGCATCGAACTAGTATGAAGGAAAAGAATGAACTTAAAATTTGAATTAGGAATGAGATTCATAGCA
>JANZLF010000007.1:1649047-1659297 GCA_026546835.1 Erythroxylum foetidum | reverse complement strand
TGATTAATTGTGACATATGCATATGTGCATAATTGTGACATATGCATTTCATTCATGAATGCATGATCAGATAATGACAGTTGTGACCGGAGCAGCCAACGAGAGCTAAAAGCTCAACGATTGTATTCGGGCCTCGAGCCCTATAGCGATTCAGAGCCTCAGGCTCAACGATTAATGTACCTATATTGGGACAGTTCAGGCGCTCAGTCACAATACCGTAATAAATTAGAAAAGTGTTACATGCGCATTTTATATGCATTTGGTTTAATCTCTTTGATTGAGTGAAAGACAAAATGCCTTATGCTTATGTGAAAATAAAAGTTTTAATTGTGGGACCATGTGATACTTTTGATTTATGTGAAATTATGAAATACCTGTTATATGCTTGATTGTTGCATGAATTGAGTGAACCATCGATGATGGTTACCTCACCGAGTTCACAAACTAACCCAAAATTGTAACATATTTTTTAGGACCGAAAGTAGACTCTTAGCTCCAGAGGGACTTTTCTAGCCATGTAGATTGTGTTGGCGAGAGAAGTCATGGCTCATAGGTCGGTCAGCTGGGACTTTTGGGATGGCCTAGATAGATTTGATGTATTTTTCCTCTTTCATGTAGCATGTTGTACTGGGTTTTTAGAATTGATGTATAGACAGTAAACGATGACAGATGTGTAAATTCCTGATTTTGATGAAATGAAATGAGGAAAAATTATGGTTTCAAAAAGTTCGTGATTTTATATTGATGTTTTATTATGATGCCATGTGAAGTGAAATAGTGATCATTCGTAGCTCGCCCTTATCGTAGAATATGTACCGGAATGACCTACGGACGTCCCGGTATATATCCTGCGATAAGGGAGTGCTACAATTTACCTTGAGACAAAAAAGGAAAACTAGGAAGAAACAGAAGTAGGTAGATTGTGGTTGTTGTGTTGTTGATGGATTTGCTATTTTGGAATGCTCGGGGTCTCAATAACCCCAAAAAATAACTTGTTGTTCTTGCTAGGATTAAAAAGTTGTCCGTTTCTTTTTTTTGTTTAGTAGAGTCTAGGATTATATCTCCAAATCACTTGAATAAAGTTTGCTCCTCCCTGTTTCCTAGATGGGAATGGTTCAGTAATGTAGACCAAGCCTCAAATGCTAAAGTTTTGATAGCTTGGAATCCAGAAAAGTTTTTGTGTTCTATTCTTAGTTATGCAGATCAATTCGTTCATGTGAAGTTACAGCCTATGCATTATTCTGAATCCTTTCTAGTGTCTTATGTCTATGGAGCCACAAACCTTAACTATTGGAGACTTCTTTGGTTAGGGCTTTCAGACCTTCTCCCTTTGGTAGGTCACTCTCCATGGCTTATCGTTGGGGATTTTAATGCTATTCTCTAACCTCAGGAAGCTGATCCTCCCAGTTTTGCTATCTCGTGTAGCCAGAGTGATTTTAGAAAGTTTGTTTAGGACAATGGGTTATTTGATCTCAATTCCAGTGGCCCTCTTTGCACCTGGACCAATAAACAAACTGGTCCTTCCTTCACTTCTCGGAAGTTACACAGGACCCTTATCAACTTGATTTGGAGTCTTTGATTCCCCACTTCTCATTGTGTCATCCACAACCCCAATATCCCTGATCATTCCCTGTTAGTGGTCAGGTCAGTTGTTGCTCCTCTGAAGAGGAATGCTCCCTTTAGGTTCTCCAACTTCTTAGCTTCTCACTCTAATTTTCTGCAAATAGTAGAAGATGCTTGGTCTTCCCCGGTTAAAGGTACTCCTATGAATAAGGTAATTTCCAAGCTGAAATTAGTTAAGCAAGCTCTCGAAGCCATGAATTCTGGTCAAATTGGGGATCTTAATGATAGAGTGGAGAATTGTCATGCCAATATTAATTTCATCCAGGACCAATTGAGAGCCTTTCCTAGATCTCCTGCTCTGTTGTCTCAGGAATCTGATGTTATCAGCGATTTGTATCGAGCTTTGGAGGATCAAGAATCCTTCTACAAACAGGCTTCTAGGATAAATTGGCTTAGAGAAGGGGACCGAAACACTAAATTCTTTCATAATTCTCTCCTTGACAATCACAACCAAAATTTCATATTCTCTCTTGAAGTGGGCAATGGGGATAGGATAGTGGGGCTTCCAGAAATTTAAGCTCGATTCCTTAACTACTTTAAAGGCTCTTTAGGTGCTGTCAAGTCTCTTCATTTGTCCAAAGATTTTGTGGCTCATCTTTTTCCCAATCCTTTACCTGACTCTCATCTTACTACTGTTATTGCGGAGGTTTCACCTCAAAAAATTAAATAGGCCTTTCACTCTATTAATCCCAATAAGGCCCCCAGGCCCGGATGGCTTTAATGGGTATTTCTTTAAGCAGGCCTCGCCTATTATAGGGGGTGAAGTTACTGATGCTATCCAAAAATTTTTCCTTCAAGGTAAATTCCTCAAAGAGCTTAACTCCACTTTCATCTCTCTCATTCCTAAACTTGCCCACCCCTCCACAATTTTAGACTATCGCCATATCTCGTGTTGCAATATGCTCTATAAGGCGATTGTTAAAATTTTAGCAAATCGGCTCAGAGGTCTCCTCCCTTTCTTAGCCAGTCCAAATCAGAGTGCCTTTCTCAAAAATTGTAGAATAGGGGATAATATCCTGTTAGCACAAGAGATCTTTAAGAATTGTCACATTTTCAACAATCAGAAGCGTTGTGCTTTTAAAGTGGATCTACAAAAAGCTTATGACTTTATCCATTGGGATTTCCTTCTCAACACTCTAAAAGTTGTAGGTCTCCCACTAAGGTTCGTTGGGTAGGTTAAAGAATGCATCACCACTCCTTCCTATTCTATGTTGGTTAATGGATCCCCTACTAGATTTTTTAGAGGTTAGTCTGGCTTAAGACAAGGAGACCCGTTATCACCTTACCTCTTCATTCTTTGTATGGAATTGTTCTCTAGGCATTTAAGAGTTACCACTGAGGCTAATCCCTTGTTTAAATACCATTGGAGATGTCAAGATCTGAAACTCAATCATCTTCTTTTTGCTGACGATCTCTTACTGTTTTTTCATGGGGATTTGTTATTTGCTCAGACCCTGCTTGATTCATTATGTACCTTCTCAACGTTTTCAGATTTGGAAATTAATACCTTCAAGAGTTAGTTTTTTCTTTCTTCGAAAGTCAGTTACTTGCATCATAGGATGAGACTGGTCTTTGTTCTTCAACAAGGATCCTTACCTATTTTGTACTTAGTTGTTCCTCTCATTATAGGTCGCCTGTCCAGTACAAATTGCCTCTCTCTCTTAGATAGGATTGATACTCGAATCAATAGATGGACCCATAAAAGCCTCTCCTATGCTAGGAGAATCCAATTGGTTATTTCTGTCCTCTTTTCCTTTCAAGTCTATTAGTCCACCCACTTCGTTCTTCCAACTTCAATTCTTAAGGCCATAGAATCCAAACTTAAGCATTTCCTGTGGGCTGGGAAGGTAGGGTCGTCTTATCATGCGAAGGTCAAATGGAATGACATTTGTAGACCTAAGAATGAGGGGGGCCTAGGAGTCAAACATCTGTCTACTTGGAATCAAGTTATGTTAGGCAAATGAATTTGGGTTTTGTTTAATAATAGGGAAGCTCTATGGGTTAAATGGGTGCATTCTATTATATTGAAAAGGAAGAACTTCTGGAGTGCTCAATCGACTTATAACAGTTCTTGGAGTTGGAGTAAGATCTTGCTTTTGAGGGATAAGCTGAGGCATCAATTCAGATTTAGGATTGGAGATGGTATATCTATCTTGTTTTAGCAGGATCCATGGCACCCTCGAGGAACCCTGAAGAATTTTTCTACTCCGCGAGAGATCAATAGCTCGGAGCTACCAATGACAGCAAGAGTTTCTAGGGTAATCTTAAATGATGACTGGAGATGGCAAGAGGTATCAATGGTCTTTCTCAAGACCCTTAAATCGCCTTGGTACCTTCCTAACAGCTCCCAACCTGATTTATAAGAATGTATCGCTATCCCCACCAAAAAGTATACCAATGGTTCAGCCTATAAAGTCTTGCAACCCCCATTACAGGAAGTCCCTTGGCACAAGCTAGTATGGTCTAAACATAGTAGACCTAGGTGCTCTTTTATCTTATGGCTCGCCTTCCTTCACAAGTTGCCAAACTGAGATAAAATGAATTTCTTCCACACTCCTAACCACTGTTCCTTGTGTGTTTTAGCAAATAAAACCAATGAGCATCAATTTTTTGTCTGCCCCTTCTCAAAAGCTGTTTGGGACCGTTGCCTCTCACATTTTAATGTGCCCTTCCTTATTCAATGCACCCTTTCCGCTATCCTTTCATGGGTTCCTAGTGCCTCAAATAATTTGGTTCCAGGTATAAATCTGTTCCCTATCCTACTCTCCACCACTGTCTACTTTATATGGGGAGAACGCAATTCAAGGACCTTCAAAGATGAAGCTAAGGATGTGACGAGTGTGTCACTTGAAGTTATCTCCTACGTTAGGGAACTTCTCAGTTCAAAAACCGAGCGGAGGTAATTTCCATTCTATTTTCACTAACTTTGTGCAGGTTGTTGTATCCGACTACTCCTTGATCATCAGCGAGCATGGCCTAGCTGAAGTTTCGACTAAAAGTTAGTTGGCGATCCAACTTCCTTCTGGTTCTATAGCAGCACCAAAGACCAAGACTGGACATTTTCCAGACAGCTCTTCCAAGTTCCTTGCTGCCTCCTACTCTAAGGCAGCTGTTGAGATGGTTTGCTTCTGCATCTTCGTTGTCTGATGCCCCATGAGGGCTTGTTTGTTTTTGCTAGTTGAGAAAGTTTACGGTTTCTTGGGTTCCTTGTCAGTTGATAGTGTTTGGTGCTTAAGGTACTAGTGGAGGTTTAGTTTCTTGAACTACTGCATGTATCCTAAGCCTAGTGGTCCTTGTTCAATTAGGTGGAGCATAGCTTTTGCTTGAGATGTAGTGCCTCCTTGCACTAGTTTAGTGAACTTCTTGTACATATTTTTTCTCTTTTATATATTTTACTGATTTATCCAAAAAAAAACTCAACTAAGTTTGCTACAATCTCATCTTTTTTCATTACAGGTCATTCACATGCTCTTTCTTTTAAGCCATTTATGACATTTACACTTCTTAGATTAAATTTTTTATCGAACCACTTGAACAAATTACAACATTCCATTCTTTGTAACAAACAACAAAATTAGTTACCATTTTCTTATAATGATTCTTTATTAAGATTAATTTAAATATGTATCCATCTTGCCTTATATTTTAGTTATTTCTAGAACCTTCTTCTAGGGTTCTCAACTATCCAAAATGTCAACAAAGGAGCTGGCAATCCATAATTACAATATACATGACACATTCTTACACACTATTATTATTGATGTAGATGAGTCTATAACCAAAAGCTTTTCTTTTTTTTCCCTTTCACTAAATGGATTCATATTGTTGTATTAAATTAGTAAAACGACAATATAATGAAGTACATAATTTATTTTTCTTACACTACAAAAGTTAATTAGAATAATGACCACCAAGCTTCATTATTGAGCATTATATTGATATTAAGTAAAGGAATCATACTTTAAACTTTATTTCAATGAAAATCATCACTAATAATTTTATACCATATTCATGTCTAACCTTATCTAAGCATTAATCCAATTCAACAAAAATGTAACATATGAAACTGAAACTCGGTAAAACTATATTTGACCTAATCAATTAGTACATAGTCACCTAGCTTGTATCAAACATGCTCAAATCATCACCATTTCAATCACACCTTATGGCATACTTAGATTCATATTTATTTCCTAGACATGACTAATGTCAGATCTATAAAGAGATTCTCTTCAATATGTCAAATAAACTTAACATCATGTTTAGGGAAAATATATGCACAACCTTATGAATTGGATTCTCCAAACTATAGTAAGCAAAAGAAGTAAAAGCTAAGGACCACAATTACTTTAATGGAAACTAAGGAACAAAAAAAATAAATGAAAAGAGGCAAATTTTGCAATAGAAGTAAAGAACTAAAACAATGTTAATGTTCCCAATTTACTTATCTCTGAATATCTCCAACAGATTTTGCTTACCTCGCGGTATCTCTGGTGCCGGTGCATATTGAAACACATTTTACTTTCTAGTTCATGCAGGTTCAATAGCCTTACGGGAATTTAGGTAGATTGAATGACAACACCACATGAAACATGACGTCATGGTTTTTAGTTAAGTTTCTAAGAAAAATAGGAAAATAGATTGAAAATTGTCTAATATTTTATGATTTTTTCAATTTAGTATCAATATTTTTTAAAAATTTTCAATTTAGTAATTAACCTTTTAAAACTTGTATAAATTAAGTGAATATGTTGTTTTGTTAATGTTACATGTCCATTAAATACTATGTAAATATCTATCTATTAATTAAATCAACACAAACAAGTTTTATCCTGATTTATACATATTTAAAATGTTAATTTTTAAATTGAAAGTTCAAAAATTTTAAAAAAGTGAAAAGAATAGATTTTTTGGATCTATGATCTCAAGAGACGAGACAGGAGTATGAGTGCTACAAAAATTAAACCATAAGAGGGTTAATGATAATTTTTTAAAAAGAGTAAACTATAAGAGTATCTGATACATTTAACCCATCTTCAATTCATCAGAGCATCTCTTGGTATAATGAAATTGTCTTCTATAAATGTAATTTGTACTTTGACCAGTACAACAATTAGCTAGTAAAAGGTGGCCAAGTCATGTTTTCTTTTTACCTTTTTTTTTTAATTACGAGATATTTTCGAAAGATTTCAATTATAGGAAGATATTTTTAAGTCATTTATATTTAGATTAATGCTCATTTAAGTTGGATAGATCCCTTATAAGAGATAAAATTTTGATCCCAAATTTTAAATAGCTACATAAATAAGAAAAATTCAAACTTATAATTTTACTTAAATGAGAAGAACCTCTTATTAATTTACCTGTAACTTAAAGTTTCTCTTTACTTTTTCTTTGGTGTGTTTTTTCCATTTGCTTTATTGGTAATTGGGATATGGGAACATAAGTTTGCAACATGCTCTCTTACGTAATCATTTTTTTTAAATATCATCTAATTTTATTAAAAGTGCCAACCCCATCCCTTCATCAAAAGTCAATACAAAAGTGTCAAGCATCCGACAAAATATGTTCAACTTTAGCCCTCGTCGATGAGATAGTCTGTACTGGTTTTTCTTTGTCATCTTTGTGTCAATCTCTTTCATCCACTTATTTTATGTTGACCCATTTATTTATTATGAAATAAATAAATATGAGGGGTTAGTACAGAGATGACATAGATAAACCGGTACAGACGATCTCAAGCTGTATAGATCACACGAATTCTCCCAGCTTCATGGCTAAATTCAGATCCACATTATTTCTTAAATCTCTCTCATCAAGTCAATCACTTCTATTACTTGTCATTATTTGACCTTTACTTGCCGACAACTTGATTTCTCCCTTTCTAATAAAAAACACGTTCTCTAAACATGGTTCCTTTTTATAACATCTTTTACGCCTCATTTGACCATTTTCAAATCGAAATATAAGCAAAAATTTTAAGAGAAGTATTTGTGATTATATTATTTTAACTTTTATCAAAGTTTTGAATTTTTGTCCGAAGTATTATAATTCACTTTAACTTTAAAGAAAATAATTGATTGGTTCTAAAGGGTTGATTTTCAAATATTAATTTATCAAATAATTTATTTAAAACATGTAATTTACGTATTATTACGTACTTCTAACAATTTATTTAATACACACTCATGATTTTAAATTTTATCAATGTAAAAAATATCTATTAACATAAAATTTTGGTATGTCTTTAGGAATTGCAGAAGTTGGTAAGAATAATATTTTTTATTACAAATTAAAATATTCAGAATTTAACAAAATTTTCACAAAAGTTGAAAGAATGTTACCATGAGAAGCTCCCCTTAAGGCGATGCTTATTAGAAAGAAGAGTTAACAAGTCAACATTGGCTAATTCTATAGAACCATGCCGCGCGTTGGGACGGAACTGTACTAAAGTGACATGACCAGCCACGTTTTCCCTTTATATTTTATGGTAATAATTGACATTGTTAGCCGCCAGGAAATAAAAGCAATGTGGGGCGAGGGACAACTTTTGTTACGTAAGATGGCTACTTACGGTTTTCAACTATAAAATCACAGAAGAAAATGAAGTAAAAGTAAAGGAATCTAAATATTTTAAAAGATGAAATTAAAATTTAATATTGAACATTATGGGTTATGGCTACAAGAGATGCCTTTCCATAACTCATTTGGGCCTATTCCTACTGAACCTTATAAAATTGAATACTGAATTTGGCCCAATTGACCATTAATTTATTAAATTCTTTCTTTTTCAAGTCTTTTTTTCTTATTTACCAACAAAAACATACTAGGGTTCAAATTCATGTTTGCATTGTCATCTGGTTTCTACAAAAACAACAATGCCAAATAGAAATTCCGCTTAAGCATAAGGTCTAGAGAAGCCTAATAATCTACAATTTTATTTCTAACTAGTAGAGGGACTGTTTCCAAAACGTCTAACACAGAGAAAATAAATAAATAAATAAATAATAAAAATAAAACCAATAAAATCAAATAAAATAAATATAGAATATATATATAATAAATAATAATAATTAAAAATCATATTAAAACATATAATAAAATGAGTAAATTAAAAAATTAAAAATAAATAATAAATAAATAAACTATCATCTGGTTTCTATTTCTTTTAAAGGACAACTTCAATAATGTTACAAAATTTCTTTCAATTTGAGTTTATGGTTAATAGTTCTAAAACTTGTCTAACAAATCTTAAAGACATAATCAAGTGTTAATTTTTGTTTATAGACTATTATGTTGCATCATAGAAAATATGTAATATAAATATTGTTATTTGGTAACGGCTATATCTTTTGGTTTTAGCTTATTATAAGTCCCTAATGAAAATCTTTTTTTTGGTAGATTCTTCTTTTGAACAGTTAGCACCTATCTCATAATTAAAGCATACACTTCTCTAAATTTCTAATACGCACAACTTCCATCTTATTTTAAATGTGTAGTTATCATCTTCATAACAAGTCTCATCATCCTCTAATTTTTTTGAGAAATTAAATAATATTAATAAAAGAAAAAGAAAGATTACAAGTTGAGTTAAACTCACCAAGCAACCAAAAAAGAGATGACATCATTCGACGCTAAAGCAAGCACAAAAACGACAACATTCAAGGTAAAATATAAAGATACATCGTTGATACCTAATTGGGAAAAATGACCTAAATCAAATGTTCTCACATTCCCTCTTTCCTCGATTAGGGTTGGAGGTGTCTGCACTCACCACCATCTCGAGACAACGAGGGGAGTTTTGAGATAATCAGTTGGGAAAAACCAAATAGAGGTAACTAGATCTTCCTTATCCATCCTTCTATTCTTCATAGTTGGCCCTTAAGACTGACCGATACAAAAGATTGACCTTTTCTTTCTTGTCTCTTCATGTATCATCTGCATGGTTAAGTGTTCCTTACATCATTCCCAGCACCAATGGCGCTTCCATTCAGACACCAGAGAGTAAGTCCCCCTTCCATTTCTTTCCATATTATCGAGAAATATAAACTTCGAAGAACTACCTGCTACTGTTGGTATGCATCTTTCATTATATTCTGTTAGGCCTTGAAATTTTTTTTATGATGTTATTAAGAATGAATTGCGATAATTATGTGTTTAAGGCTTAGTTTAATTTATTTTGGAGTATTAAGGGATTATTGAGGTGTAATTGCATTTAATGTGAGGTAAATGATTACGAAAAGGTTAAAAATTTGTGAGGGCAGTTTAGGAAGAATGTTTAAGTTGGATAGGTTAAAGCTTTGTTATGAAGGGCATGATGGTCTTTGGTTTTGGTTTAGGTTTAAGACATTAGAAAGAAAAGAAGAGGAAGGAAAATAGAGAAGGAAAGAAGAGAAGAACGCCGACGGTGGAGAGAAAGAGAGGAGAAGAGAAGGTTTGCGGTTTTTGTGATTTCCGACGTTTGGAAGCGTTTTCTGGTAAGTTTAGTGCATTCCTAACTTGTTTTGGTTAGATTTAAACCTAGAAAATGTTGAATATGGGAGAATCGACGGTTTTAGGGTTTTAGGGTTAAAATCGTTAGAAATCCTTGGGTTGATGCGTTTGTGGTCGATTTGAAGTCTAGAATG
>JANZLF010000007.1:1631638-1648947 GCA_026546835.1 Erythroxylum foetidum | reverse complement strand
CTCACCCCATTACTCTCCCCTCCTCAGGTGCAGATCGAGACGATTGTCGACCTTGCAAGGCATCAGAAACTTCAAGACCTTTAGGAGCTTTGCATTAAGTTAGTATTTTAGTTGGCCCTCCAGACATACCATCATGGAGCATATTTTATGTAATTTGGGATTTCAACCATCATTTTATATTATGCTGCATTTGCGAATATTGTTTGAATTTCTCTTTGATTTCTAATAGTATGAAATCCCTATGGTTATGAGGTCTTTAATTCGAATGTTATGGAAATGCATGTGTAGCCCATAGTATGTGCAATTGTATATGTATATATATATATGCATATCGAATTGTGTATTCGTATGGATGTTGGGATCGGGTCCGACGGTATATGGAACGCCGGTCGCGGGCGCGACCCGAGGGGCCGCCTCGGGGATCGGACTTACGGGGCCCAGGCCCAACATATTCTCTATGAAATGGATAACTGGGTTGAGCATTCCTTGATAGAACTAGAGTAGATTAATTCTTCTCTGACTTTAGTAAAAACACATTCCCTTACCTGTTGTGAATTTCTATTAATGTTCTAGAACCTACGTGTGTTCCTTTCTGTCCATATTTCCGTCCCCAAGTCGCAAAAGAAATTAGACAGGAATTAGGATGTGCAATGGGCTCCAGTCTGATGAACCATTTTAGTATCTCTGTGAATTGGAATGAGCTTAGGGAACATAGAAAATTTTGTCTTATCCAAGACCAAATGTCTCTAAATAAGGTACACTCTCAAAGAACAAATGGTCCCTATGCTCTTGTTTTGAGTTACACAGGACACAAATTTCAGTGGAATTTAGGAAAGAAAGCTTATTCATTGTACTAATCTTGTTTACGGAAGTGAGCTATACGATGAATGAGGAACTAGGTAATAAGTCTTTATGCTAAACCACTTCACACCAATCCACTTTAACATTACTCTATAACAACCATTCTCTACAACTTTTTGTTATGAATAGACCTTGTGCGTGGTTTTTCTAAATATATCTGTCAGGAATCAATAAGTTAGAAGTGTATCTAGGTTTTAAGAAGTGAATTTCTCTCAAGAATTCCAACCACTCCCCTCCCCTAATAAAGGCCTTACTTTAGAAGTAGAGGGAAGGTGGCTTAGTGATTGGATGAAAAACTGATTCCTGATTAATTGTCCCTTTCTTTTCCAATCATCATATCAAAAACTAGCCCTTACTGCATCCTTTACCTTACATGAATTTTTAGAAACCAATTTCTCCTTTATCTTCAACAGTTATGATAGAAACCAAGAGTGAAAGGTCTTTGGATTAACATACCATATACTCTGGCTTTTTAAGACATAAGTATGGAGCCATTTTACCCACAAGGTGTCATCTCCCTATAGGATTGACCAAAATTTCTTCATCAAGAGTGCTTTATTTGATAAAAGGCCTCACTCTAGTTTAGACCTGCAAACATCACTCCACTTTACCTTGGCATATCCCCCTATTAGGGACACCTCTTCCTCATAGAAAATTTTGCATTAACTTTTCCATTGACTTCATCACTCCCCTTGCAAGTACCATATTCAGGGACCAATAGGTATGCATGGAGTTAAGCACAAAATTTACTAGATGTAACCTTCCTCTAAAGGATAGGGAACGGTTGGTCCAAGAGGAAATTCTTTTGAATTCTTTTAATTAAAGGATAACATTCACTACATTGAATCCTTCTAGAAGTGATTGGTAGGCCTAGATAGCATAGGGGAATTTGTTTCCTTTGCATTCCGGTTAAAGAGAGGACTCTTCCTTCCATAAATTCCGCACTTGTAGAGAGAACAAAATGTCTTTTATTGTAGTGAACAATTAATCCAAACATAGAGCTAAATTGATTCAAAGAATCCATAAGGAGCTTGATAGATACCTCATCAGCCTTAGAGAATACAAAAAGATCATATGCAAAGTATAGGTTTACCAAAGAGACTTTCTTGCATCGGTTGTGATGTTTAAATTGTGAACCCCTACCAGTATTGTGTTTTAAGAGAGAGGTTAGGGCCTCCATGCATAATATGAATATATAAGGAGACATGGGGATCCCCTTGTCTAAGTCCTCTTTCCCCTTGAAATTTTTTTGTAAGAATTCCATTAACTAAGACAACATAGGAAGGAGTAGAAATATAAGCTTGAATCTATTTCATAAACACCCTGTGCAAACCCATCACTTCAAATAGCCTCAAGATATAGTTCCATTCTACGCTGTCAAAAGCCTTCTTAAAATCTATCTTAAAAGTACAATTCTTTTGAGCTTTCTTCCTCAAGTAAATACGTAGCAATTCCTGCACTATGGAGATGTTATCTCTAATTTGTTTGCCATGTAAGAAAGAACTTTAATTGTCACTAATCAAGGACCCCAACACCATTTTAAGCCTATTGGTTATACTCTTTGCAATAACTTTTTATAAGAAATTAGAGCAAGCAATAGGGTTGTATTCCTCCTAGGATGTTGGTTTACTTAGTTTAGGGAGTAAACAGAGGTAGGTTTTGTTGATTTCCTTTAACAGAGTTCCTGAACAGAAGAACTCGTTAACAACTGCTTTCACCATTAACCTAATCTCAGGCCAAGATTTCTAAAAAAATAAACCATTGAAACCATCCGACCCTAGAGCCTTTTTAGGATTCGTTTGGAAGACAACCTTCTCTATTTCTAAATCTTCAACAGTTCTAGTTAATCAAGCCTTCTCTTCATTGGATAATTTGTTATAGATAACATAATCCAACAAATGAGTGTGCACTGTTGTATTTCGTGAGATATAGAAATCTTTGAAATACCTCTAATCTTCTTTCAACAAATCCTCCTATTCACCAGTCTTACTCCTATCTACCATGATAATTTCCTTAATAGAATTATTATTCCCCCGGACCATTATTGAGTTGAAGAAAATTTTGGAAAATTTGTCACCTTCTTTGAGTCATTTAACCCTGATCCTCTGCTCAATAAGAGTAGCATGATTATTAAGGGCTTGTAAATAGTCTAATAGAGTATATTTCTCCCTAGATAAAAGGGAAAAATCCCTAAGATTATAGGAAAAAGCATTCTTAACTTGCGATAAATTGTCCTTGGCTACTGAAATGGCTCGAAAGGTGTTCTACCTTGTTTGTCTCTTTAGTGACTTTAATCCCTCTCTAATTAGTTTAATCTTTTGCTTAAATCTAAATTGGAGAGTTCCATTAACATTTGATGTCACCCCTACCCTCAAGTAGTTTTGAAAATTATCTTCATCGACCATGTAATTATTGAATCTAAAAGGATAACAACGCTTCACCTTTAGGAACAAATCCTCCATAACCATTGGTGTACGATTTGAAAACATAAGGTCCAAAAAAGAGGCTTTGCTTTAAGGGACTTGTTGTAGCCGTTCCTGGTTGACCATAATTCGGTCTAATTTTTTCCTTAAAGACCATTCATTAGCTTACTTATTACTCTAAGAAGTTGGAATTATTAGGGAGGTTGTTTTTCTTATCTCAGGTATTTTTGTTTATGTTGAGTTTTGTTTAACCACTTGAGTTGTTTAGTTTATTTCGTTATCATTAAACATTGTTTGAGAAAATCCTCTGTTGAGGTTAACATGAGTCGAGTAGTGAGGACGAGGGATAGTGTCAAAGGTTAAGTGGTATCGACAAAGTAAAACTTTTTATAAAACTATTATCGTTAGTGCAAGTATTAAGTTAGGTGAGGGCCCTACAGACGTAGGCAAGGTGTGCCACATTGCGTTAACAAACCTCTATATTGATTTGTTATTTCTCTTTTAATTGTTTATTTTTTTGATTTTTTATTGCGAGAACTTGGTATGTCAAGTTGATGCAAATTCGTGTTTCGCAATTATAGCTATAAGAGAAGGGGTATCAATTATCAGGACACTGTTGTTAGATGATTCTATTTATCCTACGTGGACATCACGGATGAGAGTATTCATTCAGGAACAAGGAACAAAAACATAGAACACAATTTTAAGTGGCTAGATACAATCAGTGACGACTGATGAAAATAGAGAAGCAGTATTTAAAGATGCATCTGCGTGGAAAGGGGTTGAAGAAGAGAGAGCGCTTGAAAATTCTCAATCCCTGCACGCCATCTTCAGTGCAATTGATGAAGGTCACTTTACTATGATATTAGCTTATGCATTGGTGAATGAAGCATAGGACACTTTACAAACTATACATGAAGGATCGAAATTTGTGATAGCTTCGAAACTTCAGATGTTGGCTATGAGATTTGAGAAGTTGAAGATAGATTAGAGTGAAACCATTGGAGACTTTCACGAAATACTACGTGACATAACAAACCAAGCACATCAACTTGGGAAGAAATACTCTAACCTAAAATTGGTTAAGAAGACATTGAGATCGTTACTTTAGAGATTTATACCAAAAATTGTAGTCATTGAAGAAGCTCATGATATCAATACATTATATTTGGATAAGGTAATTAGGATTCTTACTAACTTCAATATGAATTTGTTGAGAGATAATAGAGAGAAGAACAAAGGATTGACACTATAAGCCGAGATTGGTAAAGTTGTGAATGACTTCGAAGATGAATTCGATGAGAATGAGGGTATAAAGTTATTGTCAACAAATTTTAACAAGTGGTTAAAGAATTAAAGAAGGATAGACTCGAGTTTAAACAAATCGGTGAGAGTTCATCAAATAGCCACTTCAAACAACAAACTCAAATTAAAAAAGGTAAAAGGAAAGTGAAGAAAATTCAATGTCATGAGTGTCAATGCTTTGGATATGTGTAAGTGGAATATACTAACACCTTGAAGAAAAGAAAAGAGAAATCATATACAAGAACTTGGAGTGAGAATGAATCCGAAAGTGAATATGACAGTGAAAAAATTATGAATAGCACTGCGTTAGTTGCTTTATATAGCAAAAGCCTAGTTACTTACTTAACAACAACTAAGAAGGAAGTAACCAATAACGAAAACATGAGTGGATCAAAAAATTTGGGGAAATATGCAGACAAATCAGCTCAAAACTCAATTTCATATTATGATAGTGATTACAATGGTTCATATGACAAAAATGAGGATATCTATGAAGCCTATGAATTAATGTATGCTAAATGGGTGCAATATATGCAAGACAAATGCAAAGCTAAAGAAGGAAAACCTCTCCATGAAGAACATCATTCAAGATCTAAAGAAGAAGTTGTTGTCTACATTAGATGATCTTGACGAAACAAATTGAATTCGATTAGTATGGAAAAAGGAATAAGAATGCTAAATGGAGGTATAGAAAAATTAGAACAATTTTTAAAAATTGGTAAGATTAAAGCGGATCTTCAAGGCATTGGCTATAAAGATAAATGTTCGAAGCCTAATGATGAGAAAAGTGGTGGAACCAGATCTGTACAAGGAGAAATCTCAAAGAAAAATCAAAGGTTCGTACCTACATGTCACTTTTATGGGGTTATCAAGCACAAAAGGCCGAAATATTACAAGTTGTTACAAACGATATTTCAAAGGAGTCAAAACTGAAAATCTAGACACTCTTCATTAAATTTCTAGTGGTAACCCATGTTACCAAAACATACTTGGCTTAGAAAAGGTCAATTACAAGCGCAAAGATGAGCGAAGGAAAAACAAGAAACTATCCAGATTCATAGTTAGTTGCCGTTGTTAAGGAAGTTGTTTAAATAGAAGACCAGTTGGTTGCTTATAAGGGCGGAATCAACCAGATATCTAATGACAGAGTTAATGTGACAAGGAAAAAGTCCCAGTTTGAATTTCTTCGAGGGGCATATGGATTGTGTGCTTTAAATTTTTGAAGTATATTGATGTTGTTTATTAACAAAAAAAAACAAAAAGGGTTCGAAAGAGTTATCATCTAGGTTTTTTGAGTTTTTATGTATGGGTATTTTAAGGATTCAGTTGATTGGTATGTGTTTGGATTTTCTTTACTTGTTGAATAGTAAATTTGATGTGAGAATGAGGCTTTCCTTAATGATTTAAAAGTTTTGCTTCTAAATGTTGATTTACGGAGTTACGTCAAGAAAGTGTTGATGCTTGGTTGGAGACCTATAGGAAGATTTAGGTTTTCTATGAATTGGATTTTTCGAGTTTTATCTTAATTTCTTTATATATATTGTAGGCTGTATGAATTTGGGCAATATGCGTTTATATGGTTTATGAGAGAAGAAGATTGATTAAGTTTGATTATGACTCCTTGAATGCATTTTTGAGATTTATGAATGTAATCGGTTGTATGGGGATGGCTTTGATGTGAGTACTGATATGTTGGCTAATGTTTTAACTAGTAGTAAATTGTCATTTTGACATACTTATGATTTTTTCGCTGCACCTACTGTTGATTTTTATGCTTTTTTATTGACTGCGATTGATTGCATTGAAGGTATTCTTGTTTTGACATTGTTTTGTTCTAAGGGGGAGATATCAGATTGTTTTTGGTGATTGTTCAATTCAGCGGAGATTTTAAGGTATTTCTGTGACTATTAGTCTTACTTTCTAGCATCTTTTTGTCTCAAGGGATAAAAATTTGGATGATTGGATAATTGTTCATTATTGTTTCTTTAGATATTTCTTAAACTTGAAGAACTTGATAGATATTCTTTAGAACTTAATGTTGGATTAAATTATTTTCTCAAGTGGATTGTATATCCAATTATTTTATTTAGGGGGAGTTTTATATTTGTGAAAAATAATACCAAAAAGGGAGAGAACATTAAGATATATGGTATATATCTTATTATTTGGTTTTAACATATTTCAATAATTGGACATCTAAAATAGTGTTCATGAGTTTAAAATTCAAATCAAAGTGGGATAGAATAAAATATATCTTGGAAAAATGGATAGAGTTAGAACTCTATCTAGAGAAGAACTCTTGTAGATCATATGATTGTTTGCTGAAGGATTTTTCTGTGTAATTCCTCTTTGGTGCGTGTGTGTCTTCAGCTATGTTCTATTTTGTTGGTTGCATGATTTATGAGCTTACGACTGTGAGCATGATTGGTTGTTGTTGTTAGTTGGATGAAAGATCTTATGTGTTGATTTCACGTTGATGAGATTTCCATCTTGGTGCTGCATTTTCTATTAATTAATTGGGTGAAAATATTAATGTGCGTGCTGTAATTTTTTATTGGGAGTATTTATAGTTACTTTTATTAGAATTTCATGTGAATGGGCTGAACGTGACGTGCTACACTAAGGTGCTTTGATAGTTGTGTGTCTTCGTTGGTTGGTTGTCGTTAATGAAGTTTGAGTACAGATGTGTTCTTGCTTTTGTCTTTGCATGATTCAGTTAGGTAAATTTGTGAGATTTTGATAGCTAGCTTTCTATGATATTTGTGTGATTTTGTTAGGCTATTCACTGTCATCGATATTGATTTTTGTGTAGAAAACTTCCAACAGTCTTGGTGATTTTATGACTATTGATAGTGGTGTTTGTGTGAAAAAAATTCCAACAGTCGTCATGAATTTTGCAGCTTTGATGTTTACAATGTTTCAGAAGAGAAACATTTATATTTCTTGGTGAACAACTTTCCAATCTCTTTTTGAAGAAGTTGGAATTATTAGGGGAGTTGTTTTTCTTATTTTAAGTGTTTTCATTTATGTTGAATTTTGTTTAATCACTTGAGTTGTTTAATTTGTTTCGTTATCATTAAATATTGTTTTAGAAAATCTTTTGTTGAGGCTAACATGAGTTAGTCATGTTATTGGGTGTGAAATACTTGCACGAGAAGTGGGGATGAGGGGTAGTATCAAAGGTTGAGTAGTATCAATTCAGAAAAGCCTTATATAAAAGTATTGTCGTTAGTAAAAATAATAAGATGGATAAGGGTCTCGTGCGCGTAGGTAATATGTGACGAACTGTATTAACATATTTCGGTGTTAATTTGTTATTTCGTTTTTAATTTTTCTAATTTTTGATTATGCTATAAACTACTGTGATAAAATCTAAAAAGTTTGTGAAACTATTACAACTTACGGTTTACCGGTTCAAGCTAGCATTAATAGGGGTAGGAAAACTTTGTCACACACGAATTCGATCATTGTTAACATGAATGTACAGCTTACTTATATATAGGTAATTCAAGGTATCATCAAGTTCACTATTATTTTTCCTAGAAATTCATATTTGATTAGTGAGAGGACCAAGATGAGAGGCTTGGAGCCATTGCATGTGCAGCCAACAACTCACCTCCAATTAACAAATTTTGTACCAGCAAACATGACAAGGAGCAATTTTAGACTATAAAGTAGGAATAATTGTCATAATAAGTTGATTTATAACAAAATAGGCGTATACCCACCACATGACTTTGCCAACTAGTGAAGATTGACTACAGAAAGTTGTCAAATTAATGGTCAAAAATCTCACTGACCAATGGGTGGAGGCCATGTTGAGAGGTGGTAGGAGGCAGACACCTCGAGTCACGGGGATGCTTTGCTGCCAAGTATAGTATGGCAAATAATACCACGCGAAAGTATAATACAAGCTGTCCTACACTAATTGTTCTCTACTCCTACTCATAGCATCAATAACTAGCAAATACACTTTCCAATTACTCTTACTCTCTAATATACATTACACTATCCATGTAAAGAAACAGCATCTCTAGCCCCGGTGAAACTTTGTTTAAGGAGATTTAAAATTGAAGATTGTTTTTGTTTTTGGAAAACATGGTCATTCTTAATCTTAATAGGGTTATAATTATAATGCATTTTGTCAATCAAAGAACAGTCGTTTTTCTCTTTTTGGATTTCTCGTTCTATCAGAAGTCTCGTTATATATATGATTTCACACATTTCCATATGCAACGGCTATGCCTACTTTGTCATGTTCCTATTGCACTTTATGACTCTTCTTTCTTGTAAAACAATTAACTTTTTATAAAAAGAAAACAGTCCCTAGCACAAACAATATCAATTATCAACTTAGAGAAGATACGTCCATGAGGAAATGTGATTTGTCTTTTTTTTTGTTTGATTAAAGGGAAGGTCCAGGAAAATTACAATACTAGTCTGGGGAAGCAGAGTCCCACAGATCTTCTAAAATGATACAATGGTATCATCAAAAACGGTGAGGCCGATATCTAAAGGTACAGTATGGGTGGCTAGTCAGTCTGCACATCTATTGCTCTATCGATAAACGTGCCGATGAACAACAAACCAATTCTGCGTAAGTAATTCGTGGATACTCATGACAATGGGGTGGGAAGCCTAAGAACAAGTCGCAGCTGAAGAAATGAGGTAGTATGCAGTCAGAGAATCTAGCTCTAATTCGATCAGGCGAAAACCCTGGTCCCAAGCGATTGACAACCCGGAATAAACACCCCAAAGTTTTGCAGTCAACGGCTCGCACCAACTAATATTCTGAGCAAAACCTACAATCCAGTTGCCCTCCCAGTCTCGTAAAAGGCCACCTGCTGTAGCTAAACGTTGGGAGCGATTACAAGCTCTTATGCTAATTATTTTCTATACTCATTATACGGTTTGAATTTTGATCAAAATCTTAGATTTATTTGTCTTATGAATTAAAATTCTTACAATTATATATGTTCAAATAATTAAGTTTAAATTAAATTGTAGTTTGCAATATAAATTTTGAATTACAAATCAATAATTATAATGTTTGGAAACGTAACCTTAGAAGAAAATGTATCAAAGAAAGGAAACGAATTGAAATGAAATTGGTTTGAATTGAATACGATTGAATTATGGTCTCTCTCCCTCACTTTTGATTATGGTAATAACAGTAACACCCAAACCCCAAAAGGTGGGGCCAAAGGATTCTGTCAACCAAAGCATTGCTGGCCTCCAGGCTAGCAAGACCCAACGGTTCCCGTGTGTTGTGCTGGCTCCAGATAATTGACCGTTGGCGGGTCTGTTGTGTTTCTACTTTCTAATTATATATCCGTTGCCAAACCCCTCACATTTTGTCTCCTATCCAACGACGCCTGACACAAAGCACGACAAACGATACCAGACCAGAGTCCCAGGTTTTTACATCCGAGGATTTGAGATTTGAATTTGAGAGGTGGGTTTTCATCCTTTTAAGAGTTCCATCTCAAAGCCTGAATCTTTCTCTTGACTTCTTGATTAGTTCTTTGTTGGCTCAGTTGTGCCGTTTTCTGCAGTTGTAACAATGACTGTTGAAGTTAAAACTGAGCAAGCTCAGGTGGCTGAGGTTGTCATTCCTCAGGATGACCCCAAAAAGGCTGTTATGGAGAGCGAGAAAATTGTTGACAATGGAGTTGGAGAGGTGAAAGAAGTGTGTGATGATTTGGAGCCTAAGACGATTCAGAAGAGCTCTTCTTACAAAGAAGAGAGCAACTTTCTATCTGATCTCAAGGATCATGAAAAGAAGGCCTTGGATGAGCTCAAATCCAAACTTGAAGAAGCCATTCTCGGAAACGATCTGCTCGAGAAGGAGGAGCCTAAAAAGAACGATGAGAAACCAGTAGTGGAAAACGAGAAAGATGAGGGAGATGATATAAAACTACAGGAAGTAAGCGACAAACAAAACGAAGAAACTGAAAGGAGTGACGAGGCAAAACCAGAAGAGGTTGAGAAGGAAAAAGCCACTCAAGAGTGTCAAGAAGAGAACAAAAGGGAGGAAAGCGCAGTTGAAGGCAATGTCGAACCAAAAGTTGTTGTCGACAAGGATATCTCACTTTGGGGAATCCCATTATTGCCTAGCAAAGGTGCAGACGGTACGGACGTAATCCTCTTGAAGTTCTTGAGAGCTAGAGAGTTCAAGGTCAATGAAGCTTTTGAAATGCTCAAGAAGACCCTTCAATGGAGAAAAGAGTCCAATGTTGATTCCATCATCAACGAGAATCTCGAAGTGGATTTGAGCTCAGCTTTTTACATGGATGGCGTGGATCGTGAAGGCCACCCTGTTTGTTACAACGTTTATGGAGCATTTGCAAATGAGGAGCTTTACTCCAAGGCTTTGGGGACTAAGGAAAGCCGTGCCAAGTTTTTGAGGTGGAGGTTTCAGTTAATGGAGAAAGGTATCCAGAAGCTGGACTTGAAGCCTGGCGGTGTTTCTTCTTTACTTCAGATCAGTGACCTCAAGAATTCTCCATCTCCATCAAAGAAGGAGCTGAGGGTTGCCATGAACAAAGCTGTGGAGCTCTTGCAGGACAATTATCCCGAATTCGTTGCAAGAAACGTGAGCTTCCAATATGATATTCGTATATTACTTTCCTATGTCTCTATCTTTCTTAATTCTTACGTATGTTTGTGTTGCTGATTGCAGATATTCATAAATGTGCCATTCTGGTATTATGCTCTAAATGCTCTGTTATCTCCCTTCCTGACACAAAGGACCAAGAGCAAATTTGTTGTTGCTCGCCCGGCCAAAGTTACTGAGACCCTGCTGAAGTACGTCTTGTCCCTTGCTCTTGGCATGTACTTGTTGGATTAATAATTTATACTCATCATCTTAGTTTTCTCAGTTCTTCAAACCCTCACACTCTGAATTCTATTTGTTCATGAAGGTATATTCCAGCGGGGGAAATCCCAGTCCAATACGGTGGTTTCAAGAGGACCAGGGATTTTGAGTTCTCCATCGAAGATGGTGAAGTTTCGGAGTTTGATATTAAAGCTGGATCAACAGAAACCATTGAAATCCCTGCAGCTGAGGTACTACGTAATAATCCTAACACATATATCATTTCTTGAGCATTATTAATAAATACCATAAGTAAAATAGATATATTAACATGCTACTTGATTTGTTTTAGGTTGGAACCACGTTGCTTTGGGACTTGAGTGTTGTGGGTTGGGAAGTCCACTACAAGGAGGAATTTGTGCCAACTGACGAGGGATCTTATACCATCATCATCCAAAAGGGAAAGAAAATGGTATCTTCTGATGAGTCGATCCGCAACACTTTCAAAAACAATGAGCCTGGCAAGGTTGTTCTTACAATTGAGAATACTTCCAACAAGAAGAAGAGGGCTCTGTACCGATACAAGACCAAGAAGGCTGTTGCTTAAACAAACATGCTTATAGACCAAGAAGGCTGTTGCTTAAACAAACATGCTTATAATACAAATTGCAATTTCCTTAGGTTAAATCTAATTAATTTGCGGTTACATACTTGTTAGGATGTGACAAATTGGGTGAAAAGAGTGAACTTTAAGCAATTCTTTTTTTTTTTTTTTTTGTTTTGGTTTGTGGAGATTCCTGATTACAGATTGCGAAAGAATTATTAAACCAAAGAGCAATAAAATCGATTTTGATTGGATTTGTTCTTTTAAGGCTACAGAGTAATTTACTTGCTCCTTAGAATGTTTGTGCTCGCTTATTCTTTTCTTTTTATTTTAAAGGGAAACTACTGATATAAATTACTAAATACGCATGTCCCTAATATATCTTCTAAAAAGATAAAGTGGCACCTAATAGTTGTAGAATCAAAATAAGCGACTCCAATATTTAAATGATTTGTGTAGTTGGCTTAACCAGTTGGTGCATCCGTGGGTCTCTCAATAAATATGACAATGTGTAACAGTTAGTTCTGTCAGATTCTGGTGAGGCTGGGCGCTGCCACTTGGATCTATGAGATTGGTTGGTTCTGGTTCAAAAATACTTGTAAAATAATAAAGGCACGCCGGGAGTTGATTTCCGGTAGGTCCCTCCAACGCTCAAGTCAGTGTTTTTTGTGAGAGTTCTTGGTGGCTAGTGAATAATGAAAAATAAGGTTCTTGGAAATCATACCTTTTTATAATGAGGTAACGAATTTATATGATTATTACTTGTGAGAATTAGGTCAATTCCCAAGGGATGGGCCGATTGGCCCATGCACCGTTCTGCGTCTGGGCTTGGGTCTAGCACGACCAACTCAACCATAAGCCCCCTACTCCTCGAGTCTGACCAAGGAGAAGGGTCGAAAGAGTACATGAGGATCGTGCGGCTCGTCTGTAAGACAGCTCGTGATAAGCCCGATCGGTCGGACATCAATTCATAGCGCATGACAGCTCGTGCTGGGATCAGTCGGTTAAATGTCCCGATCAGTCGACATTGATGTTTAGTGCATGACAGCTTGTGCTGGGATCGGTCGGTTGAATGTCCCGATCGGTCGACATTGATGTTTAGTATATGACAGCTCACGCCAGGATCGATCGGTTAAATATCGACGCCGAGCGCGTGAAGGCACTTGGTTTCATCATTACTAACGGCCCGTGCCCTCTGACGGGTTTTCAAAATTTGAAACGAGGTGTCTTTTTAACTGTCGTGCAGCTGTCATGGGCATCCTTTCAGTTGTTGCGCCGTTATGGGTCATCAGGTAACCCTAATTTGGACGGCTCAAGTCCCATCCATACGCCCGCTTAGTATCTTGTTATAAATGCTCGAAATCGACACATCCCTTCACTTTTTGCGTGTTCGATTCTTTAACCTTCGTTTCCTCTCTTCTTTATCGCCCTGTTCACAGTCCTAGAAATTTCCTTTCTCACCGTCGACCAAATCCCCAGTTCTAGTTTCTAAACTAGGTACGTCATTCTTCCTTTCCTCGTCTGTAAGTGTGATTTTCAGTAAACATGTAGTCAACTAACTCTAGGAACGAATCTAGCTCTCCCTCTCCTTCTCCGTCGCTTCCTCGTCAGCCTTCGCCATCGGCATCCCCGAGTCCTAGTGGGGAAGTAAGTACAGTTCTGAGGGAGCTCCATCAGGAACTGGTCGCCGAAGGAGCTTTACAGGTTTTTAGGACGCTGGAGATAGCGACAGAAATGGTGGGGCAGAAATGAGGCGTCGGAGTTAAGGGAGAATGAGGAGGTCAAAGCGAGTGCCCGGAAGGATGGGCAAATTGTTGAGTAACCACCGAGCGACCCTTCCACGATGACAGAAAGGGAGTTGAATCGGTTGGTTATTAAGCATAATATCCCCTCGTTTGAGGACTATGCCGAGCCAATGCTTCCCTCCAAGCTCGGCCTTTCACTTGAAGAGATGAGAGAGATAGCCGAAAAGGAAAGAGAGGTCTTGGGGAATGATATGCTGGACCTGAGTTTAGATGAGTAAGAGGATGTCTCAACATCGTCTTCTCCTGCCGATCCGATTGCTGGCCCTTCCTCTGCCGATCCGGCTGTTGGCCCTTCCTCTACCGATCCGGCTGCTGGCCCTTCCTCTCCCACCGAAAGATCAAACTGATTTTGATTTTGATTTTTTTTTCACTCATCTGGTCGGGCTTGTGACCAGAACATAAATTCAAGGAAATAGAATTCTTTTGTTCTTTATCACTTTCATCTGTCGTGTTAAGATTGGACGATCTTTCCCAATAACAGGTAGTGAACGAATGCACTCGATGTGCGTCAATCGATTGTAGGGTCTGAGAGAATCTTAGTCGACCGAGGCAATAGAACTTGGCCGAACTATTGTGAGGCCGAGTGATCCAAGATTTTGGCTCTTGTCATCGCCTGGTTCCAAGATCCCGTCTTGGCAACTTAGCCGAACGATGTCGAGGCCGAGCGATCTAAGATCCTGTCTTGGCATCGCCTGGTTCCAAGATCACATCTTAGCAACCTGGCCGAGCGATGTCAAGGCTGAGCGATCCAAGATCCTGTCTTGGCATCACGTGGTTCCAAGATCCCGTCTTGGTAACCTGGCCGAGCGATGTCGAGGCCGAGCGATCCAAGATCCTGTCTTAGCATCGTCTAGTTCCAAAATTCCATCTTGGCAACCTGGCCAAGCAATGTCGAGGCCAAGCGATCTAAGATCCTATCTTGGCATCGCCTAGTTCCAAGATCCCGTCTTGGCAACCTGGCCTAGCGATGTCGAGGCCGTGCGATCCAAGATTCTGTCTTGGCATCGCCTGGTTCCAAGATCCCATCTTGGCAACCTGACCGAGCGATGTCGAGGCCGTGCGATCCAAGATCTTGTCTTGGCATCACCTGGTTCCAAGATCTCGTCTTGGAAACCTGGCCGAGCGATGTAGAGGCTGAGCGATCCAAGATTTTGACTCTTGGCATCGCCTAGTTCCAAGATCCCGTCTTGGCAACTTGGCCGAGCGATGTCGTCGGCGATCAGTTGATAGAATTTTCTCCTCTTGCCCAATTTAGTGAGATTTTTCTTGCCAAGAAATTTGAAATCCCTTTATTAACAATGACAAGGGCGTGGGCTGTTAAAAAACCTGGTTGGTAGGGCTAGGAAAAAGGTACCCACAAGTTGCGTGTACAATAAACAATAATAAACAAGGGAATAAGAAAAAAATAAAGCTTATCTATTGGTAGAACGTCTTCAGGTTTTGAGAATTCCAAGGCCTTGGTAGAATCTTCCCGCTCGTTTCGCGCAGGACGTAAAAGCCGTGTCCGGCCTGTTTGACCACTTGATAGGGTCCTTCCCATGTCTAACCGAGTTTTCCAGGATGCTTTCCAGCCGCCTCGACCTTTTGCAAAACGTATCTACCAATCTTTATGTCGCTCGACCTTACCCTTTTATTGTAAAACTTCATTGCTTTTTATCTGGCGGCTTCCGAACGAGCGACCGCCTTATCTCTGTCGTCGCTGAGAAGTACCAGTTCCGCTCTGCGGGCTTCATCATTCCTCTCTTCTTTGTAACTCGAAACCCGTTGGTTATGCAGCACTACTTCTATTGGGACTAAGGCCTCTATCCCGAAGGTCATTCTGAACTGTGTCTCACCAGTGGCCCCGTTTGGGGTTGTTCTGTACGCCCACAACACTTCATCTATTTCGTCCACCCAGGTCTTGGTCCGTCTAAGCGCTTCTTGAGAGCACTCATTATCTTCTTGTTAGTATTCTCCGCTAGACCATTACTTTAAGGGTGAGCTACAGAAGTCAACTAGAGCCTTATCCTCAGTCGTTCGCAGAAATCTTTGAACTTGTGGTTATCAAATTTCCGCCCGTTGTCTGTCACCAAAACCATAGGCATCCCAAAATGACTCAATATATTTTTGCGTATGAAGTTTTCGATTTTTTGCTCATTGATGATGGCGATCACTTCTGCTTCTACCCACTTAGTGAAGTATTCGACCGCTACTATCAAAAACTTCTTCTGCCCCGGATCAAGAGGAAAAGGGCCTAATATGTCCATTCCCCATTGAGCAAAGGGAATGAGATGGCTCACAATTTTCAGCTGCTCAGTCGGCTGGTGAGATAATTTGCTATTCTTCTGGCAGGCCTCACATCGATTAACTTTCCCTTGACAATCCTTCTTCATTGTCAGCCAGTAATACCCCTGTCTGATCAATCTATGAGCCAACATTCTGCCTCCTAAATGATTTCCGCACATTCCTTCATGAACTTCAGCCATTGCTCGTTCTGCCTCCTCTTCATTCAAACAACGTAGTAGTGGCCAGTCATAAGAACACTTGCACAGAATGTCATTGATAATCACATATTCGGCCGCCTTTACCCTTACTTTCCTAGCCTCCAAAGCTTCCATCGGCTGTGTTCTATTAAGAACGTACTGCCTAATCGGTTCCATCCAATTTGATCGTTCATCTACTTGAAGGAATTCAGTAGCCTTATGGATGCTAGGTTGGTGGAGCCGCTCAACCAAGATGTTGTTCCTGGCGTTTTGATTGGAAGCCATCTTAGAAAGTGCGTCTGCCTGAGCATTTTGTGTCCGTTCTATCCTACTGATCGAGTATTGCTCAAAATTATTCAACTCCTGTTTTACCAATTCCAGGTATTTGATCATGTTGTTCCGCTTGGCCTCATACAGCCCAGTGACTTGACCAACCACTATTTAGCTGTCGCTGTACACCTTCAGATGCTTTACCCCCATCTCTCTTGCCAACTGGAGGCCGGCTATTAGAGCTTCGTATTTTGCCTCATTATTGGATGCTCTAAATTCTAACCGGAGAGCATACTCCACCTTTTTTTCTCGGTGTGGGCTGATTAGTACCACTCCTGCTCCGCACCCCTCAGCATTGGACGACCCATCAACAAATAGGCTCCAGGCAGGACGTTGCTCACCGTGCGAGTCAGGTTGATTCATTTCTGCAACAAAGTTCGCCAACACTTGGGCCTTGATCGTCGTCCGTGGTTTATAGTGTATATCAAACTCCCCCAGCTCTACTGCCCATTTTATTAACCGCCCAGAGGTTTCAGGCTTTGGAGGCACTGCCTGAGGGGTTGATCGGTCCATACCTCAATGGTATGACTCTGAAAGTAGGGCCTTAGTTTCCGTGCTGCAGTTACCAAGGAAAGAGCCAACTTCTCAATGGGTGCATACCGGGTTTCTGGCTCGTTCAGCACTTTACTGACATAGTAGATCGGGAATTGTTCACTACCGTCCGATCGAACAAGAACTGCACTGATCGCCCCCTCTTTGACT
>JANZLF010000007.1:1579391-1593785 GCA_026546835.1 Erythroxylum foetidum | reverse complement strand
AATAATTCTACTTTTAGTGACCAATTTTAAATGGTTGTTAATAATGTATTTTTAACGACCAACGTAATAATTCGTCACTGAGCACTTTTAGTAACAACCCTATAGTGATCACCTGTGATCAACCCGATTTTGGTCGCTATAACTTTTAACGACTATTTTTTAACTTTTAACAACCTTTAATAATAGTTGCTGAAATTAATTTTTCTTATAGTGTACGTTTATGTTTGCATAAGAATAAGAAAATAGTTTGGACTGTTAATTGTATGTAAAACATTACATAGAGATTGACCATGTAACCAGTAAATGGTATTTATTGGTATCCATCGGCTATTACATCACCATATTTTAATAGATATAAAAATTATAAGGACATGTTTATTGATTTTACATTCTAATAAGTAAAGGAGTAATTCTTTTGTATTAAGTTTATCTAAAAAAATTCCAAGTGAATTCTCATATTTATTTAAATATGCCCTTTGTCATCATCACCTTCTATTTTTAGGTGTTGAATAAAACTTTAAAATAAAGAACTCAAATCTCTCCTATTACTTTTATTCTAATTATAATTTTAGATCTCTAGAGAGGACGGTAGTAAGTATATTGACCTACTGACCCAATAAGTCATATATAGATATAATATGTTGCAATTGTTGCTCCCTACTTCCTCTCTCTCTATATTGTTTATATACTAATAATTTGTCTTTATATTTGATCTGTTCAGACAAACACTTATACAAGGTCTTTAGGTCTTAAGCATGTTGAAATTGTCTTAGTGGATAATGATTGGGATGAGGGACAATTGCATGTTATTGGATTATATGTTCTTTATGGTATTAGGTAAAAATTCATAACATAGCTTGGTGTGATGTGATTTTCTTTGCTTGGTTTCATGGTAGTTATAATATTTGGTTATGATATTTGATTTGATGCAGATGGTATTAGCTCTTTTATTCTCAAAATTCACAAAAGAAGGAAAAAGTTACTATTAGATTATCTTCTCCTCCAAAAGAAAGAGAGAAGAATATGATAAAGGTAAAACAGAAGGTAATCAACAAATAGAAATTTATTTAAGGATGATGTTAAGTCAATTTAATTTGAAACTTCAAATTTTAAGATCGGGATGAAGTTGCTACTTGTCAAAAAATTCAATAAAATTATGGTGTGAAGAACAAAGTATGAAAGTTATACCAAATTAAATTAAATTACTAAAAATTTTGTCATACAATATGAGAGTATATTGATTATGTGTCATTGTATGAGTATTTATAGAATTGCCAAATATGTTGTTGTTTGGAGACATATGAATTGATGCATAACCCAATTCTTGAGCAAATGAAGTCAGTCACCAATATAGGATTCAACAAACTTAGGGAGATAAAGAGGATTATAATGAGGATGGATCTCTACTATTTGTTGTGTGGTAGCTTTGATTTGCACAAGTTATCATTAAAAATTAGTGAGGATTAAGTGGGGGAGATTAGTTGTGATATTATGATATGGATTGTAGGGGTTTGAATATAACCAAATGAATATAAAACAAATAACTAGTAATGAAATGCATATTGAAGAAAACTGGGGTGCATGGACAAAGGAATATTTTTGGCAGAAAATCCTTCTATATATGTTGGATGCGTTTTTGTACCTAAGCGTGAATTACATTATTAACAAATAGCTACTAGATATTATAGTCGATATTAACAAATTCGAGTATCTTGGTTAGGGACATTTCATCTTTAAACATCTTTGTAAGCATACTTGTAGATTTTGCCAAACAATGAAGGTCAAAGGTGTTACGTCTTGCATGTGTGGATGTATAGCTATATTGATAGCAAGTTATACATCTTAGAAATTTAAATTTTCAATAAATTTATAAACTAGCTCAAAATATATACTTCATAAAAACTAACTTCAATTTATAATAAGTTTGCATATTTTCTATTTAAACAAGCATATGTGTTAATCGTCCCTTCAATTAGGGAAATGTGAACTATAGTTTAGGATGATGTCAAGCATCAACAAGGTTTTGGATGCTAATAGGAAATTGGTCTAAGAGTATGGGAAATTGAAGCTAATGATATTGTTAACAAATTTTGGTAACACTTTAAAAAATCGTTTGGGAAGAGTTTAACTGACTTATACATAACTTATAGAGCAAATTCCTTTTTTAACCCTGAAATTTGCTTTAAAATATAGATAATAAAAGGGTCAAATTAGACCTTAACATTTTTTCTATAATTCAGTTGGCTAAAAGTTCATTATGAATTTCAAGGCCACAACACTGGTTCTACATCGCTTACTCGTGCCTAGCTAACATCTAGTAACGGAGCTGGTTTTGTATCGCTTACCTACACTAGGTTAACTACTATATGTCGATTGTTATGGAGCTAGTTCTGTATCGCTTACCCATAACGATGCTGACACTACATATAAATCAATGATTATGGAGCTAGTTCTGCATTACTTACTCATAACAGTACTAGCATAACATATACTCTATATGTGCAAGGGCACTTACAAGACATGCTGGCAAACACAACACCACCCACTGTTAGTGATAGACGCCCCCTAGACACTGCCATGCACATTAGGACATACTCTGATCAGTATAATCATATGTATAAGGAGACCTAACTGCGTACCACATGCAAAACAACAATTAATACACAAGTGCACCGCATTTCTATACCAATTTAGTTCATGTTCAAATTCCATTGTCGTTGATGGCGTGTCAAACCAGCAAAACTAAATTCTTACTCTAGAACACTTAAGCGAGTAAAGTGGTGAATATGGTCGAACCATAGAGACCAATATAGTAATTATTTATTTGTGTGAAATCAAAAATAAAAATAAACATATGAAAATAAAAATAATGAAAATAATTGATTTGGGAATGATTGATTTCACGAAATTAGAGCACGAAATCACGTCGAAGGAAATTAAAAATAAAGATTGAAAGTAATATAAAGAAAAGCCTAGCCAAGGTACTCCCGTTTGATACTATAATTCGATCATAGACTCAAAAATATGAATTTCGTTCACTTTTATGGACAAAGTTATAGCAGACAGTGAATAGCACGTATCAACAAATCCATTCATAATTATTCGATAACCCCAAGTAAAGCTCCGCAGAATATAATCTATGGCAGCGATGAGCTCTAATGGACCTTTGTCTTAGCCAACAGAATCGAAAAAGCTGCAATCTATTTAGACCAAATTATTTAATCTCATTAATCTCTCAATTGAAATTAGTTCACCACTTCGATAGACAGCAATCACGGATTAACTAATCTATTCGACAATTTATCACCAAGTCAATTAATTAACAGGCCTCATTAATCAACAAACACGGCAATAATAAATCAATTAAAACGCAGAGATCAAATAAACATAAGAAATAAACGAAAATAATTAAATCACGAGAGTCTCACGAATTACATGAATCAAACGTAAAGTACTTTGTCTAGATTAAAAACTTAGCCACACATAATGCTATTGTCTATCTACTGTAACTGAAATTGAGAAATTAATGTTGGAGTTCAACCTTCACGATTACCAAACCAGTCACAAACAGTTGCTGCCCACTGCCGTGCGTCCTCTACTGCTCTCCAAGTGCTATTCAAACAAAATTAATTCCCTATAGTTGCTACCGTAATCACCTCTCTTGCTTCTCTAATGTCAAAAATTAATCCCACCAAAAGCTGCTGTCGCCGTCAACTTCTGTTCCTCGTGCCTCCACTGTCAATGATAAGCCAAATAAATGTTCAGTATTAAAAGATTAGGAGACGCTACAGCCAAGAGAAATAAGCAATTAAATTAAAAGAGGAGGCTGGATGCTGGGGGTTAGCGCTGGCAACAGGTGGCGTCGTTTGGAGGAGAGCAACATGGCCGGCACACTTCCCTATCAGTTCTCCTGATTTTTGCAATTCTCTCCACTCAAAACTCTCTTGCTCCAGCTCACGCACTCTCCTTTAAATGGTGATAAAAAATATATGATTGATGATGCTCCTTCCCAGTTGCTAACGTTAATATGCTCCAGCTGAAGGTGAATAATAATTGGCCCTTGTAACTCTCTTCAGCTGATTGCAAAACACGACTCTCCCTCTTTTCCAAAGTCTCCTTTAATGCCTTTTCTTTTCCTTTTTTCCAAGCTACCGCCGTCACTTCTCTTTTAATGGTGATAAAAATAAATCTCTCCAGCCTCCAAGCCAAAAGTTGTAGCAGTCACTCTCTTCAATCTCCCGTTGCTTCTTTTTTTTCAACCCACAGTGCCTCATTCATTCCTAAATTCATGCATAAAATTTCCAATTTCTACAACAACTGCATGCTTCCTTTGTCTTATGTCTTGATATGACAATTATTTTCCTAGTTCATGGTCCACCAACGCCTCACTCTTTTTGTCTTCATCTATTTTTGCTCATGCCTCATTCAACTAGCTAACTTGTGTGTCTTTTTTTTGTTCCCTGTGCTGCTAGCTTTCTTCATCAAAACGTTATTCCCTAGCCACCAGAGCTGCTGGCTTTGTTATTTTTTTGTCTCTTATGTATTGAAGGTCCCACACTAATTCATTATTCGTCCATCTCTGCTTTTCTTTTTCATTGATGTGACTAATAACATTGTTTGTCCACCTGCCATTTATTCACCAACGCCACTTGCTTTGTTTCTTTTCCTGTGCAGCGTTTCACTCTTCTAGCTTGTGATGTACTGTGGATGATTGGACAATTAAGTTTGGTGTCTCCTCTTAAATCCCTTGCTCTTTGCTGCCTCAAAACAACGCCACTTGCTCTCCACTGTCCATTGATTTATTGCCGCAGCCTTGTTCCTTGCCATTTTAATTTGCTGTTCCTCTTGCTGTAGTGTGATGTGACAAATAAATGTCACTCTCCACTTAAAACCCTTGGCTGTTCCTCCTGCGTGCGTGCTGCTTGTGCGTCTCCTGTGTTGTCACGTTATTTTCCGCATGCTTGTGGACTTTCTTCATCTGTTTTCATAAATTTAGTGCTCTCAAATGACAGCTCCAAAAATTCTGAAATTTGGTGGAAACATTCTTCAATAAGTCAAGATTATGCCTGCCAAATCGTAGAATTTTCTAATGCACCAATCCCGAGATAAAATTTCCCAAATATCGAAGGTTTAAATCTGCCGAAAACTGAAAAACAGTGTTAATTTCAACCTATCAAGATCTTTTTGTATTTTATGTGTATAAAGCTCTAATAATTATAAAATATGATAAAAATGCCATAGATATCTATAAAAAATATGCAAAAATACTAAATATAAGGTCCTAAAAACATATAAAAATATGATTGCATCATGTAGGAAGTTTTTCATCTGCTTATCAATCTCCTTTTGTACCTATTTAGGAATAGCAATATAAGAGCATAGTAGATTTCTAGGTTACTGAGGATAGCTAAAATTAGCTTAATTATGCCACCATAAGAGAGACTTTTTAGAGTTTAGATACTTAATTTGCTTCGAATTGCTTCTACGTTAGGTGTAAAGTTAGACAAGAAGAGCTTGTTAGTAGAGATGTGGCCATTTAGATATTTGATTGGAAGTTTTCCAATAGGGATTTCAGAGGAATGAGCATGATCCTTGAATTCCTACTTTACTCTTGTTGAGATTAGGATATAACTTTGGTCCTTATTATAAATTAGGCTAGAAATGTTCTTAGAAGAATCTAGGTAGTTAAGGAAGGAGATTGCAAGAGTTTAAGTTAGCTCAATAAAAGAGAAACAAGTCATCACTAAAAAAAATGTTCATTAGGTCTAACTTACTACATTTGTAATGAAATTTAGACCTTGATTTAAGCATAACGTTGAATTTGATTAGTTTTAACAACATTTCAATGGCTTTCATAAAGAGATATGGAGATAAGAGGTCTCCTTGCTTGAGAACCTAACTCCTTTTAAGACTTTGGTAGGTTCTCCATTTATTAAAATAGTGTAGGAAGCTATCGTAACATATTTAGTGATCCAGTTGCTGATTTTAGCTAGGAATCCCAAAGCCTACATTTCCTAGAAGATGAAGCTCTAGTTAATAGAGTCAAAAGCTTTTACAAACTCTATTTTTATAACACAATTATTGATGCATTTATTCTTCTTATATCTCTTCAATAACTCTTGTAATATCAAAATATTCTTGTTTATGCTCCTTCTTTAGATGAAAGTAGTTTGATTAGAGCAAGAACTTTCTTAATTTTGTTTGCTACGCAATTGGCCTGAAATCATGTATTATAGAGGGATTAGGTACCTTGCGGACTAATTAAGGTGACATAAGTTTTGTTTAATTCCAACTACATATAAAGATGGTATGCTAAAAAATAATGCATTAAATCCATCTAGACTAGGAGCTTTATTAGTATTAAAGTATAATAAATTTTTTTTGACTTCCTCAAGTGTGATTTCCTTAACCAAATCAGCTTCCAAATGTGTTTGAAATGATTTATTTAGGCACTATTTAAAGTCATGAGAGATTATGCTATCTTCCTAGCTTCCACCAAATAGGGATCTTAATTAAGTAAAAGTTGGTACCTTGAGGTCTTCCTGCTTGGATATTGAAATTCCAAAAGCTATCCTTCAAGGAGACTATTTTATTATTGTTTAATCTAGGTTGGTGTTTGAATCACCCTCTCTTAGCTAGTTAATTCTAGCTTTCTACTAAGATATGAATTATAGGCTTCTAAAGCAAAGTAATAATCCTTTAAAGTGACTGATTCTAAAGCTCTCAACCTTTGTTAGAAGGATTGGAAATCAATTAATCCTGGAGCTTTATAAGATAACTGAGGAAAGAGTTCCTCCACTGAGAAATTGGTGATGAATCTAAGTTGTAGGCATATTAGGGACTACTTGAGTGTTCTCAAAAATTGTAAGCATTGCAATGGCTTTAACCCTTGAGAGCTATATTTTATCCCTTCCTAAACCAATCATGATAAATTGGGATGTTTGAGCCAAGCATTAAGTAATCTAAATGGAGACTTCCTTTTGAACACTAATTGTGTATTGTAGTAATGATTAGAGAGTGATCTAACATTAAATAGTTGTGAAAGTTAGTAGAAATTTGATGAAAAGTTCTAAGCCATTCTGAGTTCAAAAAAACTCCTATTAAGTTTCTTTTACATAAAATGAGCTCCATTTTGCTTATTAGTCTAAGTGAATAGATTCTTTAAGTAATTTAGATCCTCCAGTTCTAGGTTTCTAGGCAACTTTACAAAGGGAAAATTTTTAGGTATGGTTTTGATTAGCTGATCTTTAGCTTCAAAAGCAAACTTTGTGCAGTTAAATTCTCTAACAAAAATCTAGGGGATATTAATATTTTTATTCAATCTTATTAATTCCTCCTGGAGTTTAGCCCTTTAAAACTTAAGATTAGAAGTATAAACTATAGTGATTGCAATCTTAAAAGATAGTGCAAGAAAACTTATTATGAAATGGAGCATTTGATAAGAACATTCCTAGTCTCTAAGTCAGAAAGTGAGAGGGTTAAAGGCTACAATTATTCTACCATTGTAGTGCTCGCTGTGGTTACTCAATAAAGTCCACTCTATACTGATAAACCAAAGACTTTGCTAAATTGTTCCTATTTAATTATGGTTTCAATCAAACTAACATAATGAGTTTTTTTAAAGACTAGGAAATCTTTAAGGGCCTGTTATTTATTAGGGTTGTTTAAACCCCTAATGTTCCATATTATCAGGTTCATAGAAAGGAGGATTAGAGAGGTTCTTCTTCCTGACCTTCCTACCTATAGATTTCTTAATAGTGCTAAAATTTGAAGGTAAGTCAAGGTTAAAACCTTGACAAGTTATTAACCTAGTATTGAGCTTCTTACTAATCTCCTTTGAAGTGTTCAAATATAGACTTTGCTAAATTATTAGAATGGGTTGCTCCTAAATTTTCACAACTAACATCCTTTATAGTCTAATAATGGATCTCGTAGACTTCTCAGATTTAGGATTGTCCTCATCAATTGTTTTCTCAGTGGGAATTTCCCTACTTCAACTAGTCCCCCATTTACTAGTTAAGCTGGCTTCATCATATCCTTTTCAAAATTCACCATATTATTAGTATTTGGGCTTTCCTACATCTTTAGTATCCATTTTTTAGTCATATTTGGTTTCTAGACATAGGATAACTTCATTAAATCTTCAACCAAATTTTATAAATCATCCAATCTAAGGAATTTTATAGAATTTGAAAGTTACATTTTCATCTCAACCTCTATGTATATACTTGCATAGTCAATCTTTCTAATATCGTCAGTATTATCATCTAGTGCCAATCGCTTTACCAGTTTGCTTGTAAGATGGTTAAGGCCTTCTGCAGACTAGTATTCTAAGGTAACCTTGTGAAAGTTTAACCAAAGAGGAATATTAGTCAAGTTGGACTTGTCTAACCTCATTTCAGATCTCCAATTTTGAGTGAATATTGATCTTCTTTACATATGCTTGGGGCCTCCTTCTATATTCCTTCTAGGTTATTCTTTAGAAGCAAATTTGAAAGTGAACCATGTTTTCCCCAGTTAATGAAGACCTAGCTTTTTACCTAAAGATAGTAAAGCCTCTTGTCCAAGAAGAATGCCATCATAGCCATCTTCCATTTATTGTTCCTTATATTCAGCACTTTCCTTAGAGGGGATACCACCTCTAAGCCATTAGTTATTAGGATATATCTAAGCTTAACTGAAGTGTAGGGGTCTTCAGAGACCATTTTGTTCCGAGCAATACCTAAGGACATTAAGGGGGAGTAGGTCCTTTAAGATTTGAGGTTTTCGTGATGAGAGAAGGTCGAGTAACAACTTGTAGGACTTGAGAAAAGGTAGGGAAGGTTTTAAGGTTCGTAGGGATCGTTACTGTGGTAGTGGTAAGGATGGGAATGCTTCTATAGATGTTAGGTTTATATTTGAGGAGGGTGGTTGAAAAGAAATTGAGGCCATACTAAATAAGAAAGGTAACCAAGCAAGGCAGTTAAGGGAGACAAAAAGAAGAAAGTTATGTTAAAAATTTGTCAGGTTTGGAAAGGGTTATTAGGGAGGAGTGGGATTTTATGGCAGGGAGAATTTTTCAATATAAACATTCCACTGTACAATACCATAACTTCATATATTCAATACCACTCCTATATATATATATATATATATATATCAAATAAGTAACAACTTCACTTTAATATCATAATATCATGATTCAATGTAAAAAACTACCAAGTCTTGATACATACGATACAACTACTCCATACATTCAATGCCATGAATCAATACATACGATACCATAATTCCATGTATTTAATACTACTCCTATTTACATGTCTTAAAAAATACCATTATTGATAATCAAATAAGTAATAAATTTTCTTTAATAGATGAATATAATGATTGAGTATAAAAAATATTATGCTTTAATACATACAATACCATAACTTCATACATTCAATACCACTAATATGTACAAACATGATCATCTCTTATAACACACTTTAATACAAGAAGGGTTTATTATAAAAAAAAAAGTTATCAAATTTTACTTAATTTTCCAATACTAGCTGAAGTGTTAAAAAGTGATGATAAAATGTTTAAACTTTTAATTTATTGAAAAATTAGCCCATGTTAAATTCCCCATTAATGACGCTAACGTGGTGAGCTATGTCATTTTTTTTTGTCATATGAAACTTGTACTGAATTTTCCATACATAAAATTAATAATTTTGAAATAAAAATTTGAAATCCCAAATTGCTAAATCCTTATAAACAATAGTGAACCTAAGCTTGAAGAACAACAGCTTGAAGCTCTTCATGAACGAGCTGTTGGGTTTAAGTCCACTCCTAAGTGGAGCCCAAAGCCTAACATATATAAGGGTGTTTTAAACCCTTAAGAAGAAAAGAGAAGGAGTTCAGCCGTAAGAGAAGAGAGAGAGGGAGAGAGAGTGAAGAGAGAGAAAGAAGAAAAATTTTCTGTTTTTTTTTAATTTTGCGCAGTAATCTTCTAACCTTCGATCGGATGGTGATTTCTTGTTGGATCGACCTGAAATTTTAACCAGAGGTTCCTCTCTCGTTGTTCTTCGTTTTGAATGGTGGAGATTAGATCTAGAGGTCTCCAATGTGTCCTGATCTTCAGTCAAAGTTGCTGATATTTTAAGGGTGATATTGTTATCAACTCTTTGATTTTTCATCTTGTTGATGATTATTGTAGTATTTTGAGTTGATTGGTGACGCTAATTGTGTCTAGAGGTGAAAAACTCTTTAACTTGATTGATTATAGTGGAGTTTTTCTTTACTGGACTAGGCTCGTAGTTTTTCCCTTCTCACATTGAGGAAGGTTTTTCACGTAAAAAGTTGCCTGTGTTATTTATTTCTTGCTGCTTAATTTTTTGTATTGGTGAGTTTATTTGCTACTGTTTTTCTTTTGGATTGGCTGTGATTGTTCACATAGCGAAAGGTTTATTAGTTATGACTGCGTGACCGACACCTCCTTTCCCAAAAATAAGGGTTGTCATAGTTGCTAAAAAGTTGACTAACTTCTGTCAACTAGAATGAAGTGTATCTGGAACCTATGATCAACATGTCCTCCATTTCAACTAAACTGCTTCTTTTAAACTCCCCAGCTTATCATGCAACGTAGTTTCCTTTTTTTTGTAAAAAGTTAGTATGCTTACAACTGGACAAACATTGTAATGTTATTCTAGTTTTCGCTATTGATAACAAACATTCATTCATTTTCCTGAAAAAAAAGGGTACTAAACTCCAGCATTATGAGAGCATTGTAGGAAAAGAAAATGATATGTACATAGTTGCAATTATCTGCCAATATTCATTTTAATAACTTGTGAGCGTTGCAGAGATTACCATATCGTTCCTATTTTTTCATTGGCCTTATCCTCTTATGCAAAAACTATTCAACCCTATTTAAGGAGTGATTCGCTTCTGCTAAATCAACGAATTTTTTGTAACCTCTAATACACTTCCTCAATGTAAGCACTTTTTCCACTGAAAGTGATCTCCACATCAATTGATTTCATTACAAGTCTATCTCTAGTGTGATCGTTGCTATTATATATGTACCTTGTTTGAAAATTTAAATTCTAAGTGTGAGCTACGATTACGAATTCAGGTAGAGTTATGCATTTATCCAAATCTTGAAGGCTTGCTTCACGGTTATGGAAACGAGATCTGTGGTATGAATACCATAAGATGGGGGGAAGGTGTTGAGTGAAGAAATCAAAAGTATAGACCTAATCTTGATATTTAAGTTCAAAAGGCATGATTGGCATATACAATACAACAAAAAGGACAACTGATAACGTTTTTTTGGGGCAATCTAAAAATTGTAGTTAAATATTAACTTTGATGACAATTTGGGATGACTTTTTGAATCCTCAACAAATGACATGCTTTCCGCGACAATTCAGAAAAATTGTCTCAACATGCAAAGTTTTTGGTGACAATTAGGAAAAATCGTCGCAAGATTTTTATATAATATTGTCATCAAAGGGTAAGCCGTTGGCGACGATTCTAAGAATCACCACGAATTAGTTACTTTTGGCTACAATTTTTGTAAATCATCACCAAATGCTTAATAACAAAATAATTCTCTTATTTATAATTATGAATTCACTAACTTTGAGTTGATCAGTTTGTAACTAAATATCATATTGATAAATTTCAAATTTAATATTATTGGCAATGATTCTAAAGTATAAAAATAAATTTAACTAAAAAAATATCAAATCATTTAAATAATTTATGAGACTATAAACTCAAAATTAATTAATATTACGATTACTTTTCATTTTTCTTTTAAATTATATGATTTGATAATTTTATATGGTGTCACAAAATTTTCAAATAGTTTTTACATGAAGTTTGAAACATAATGATATATGATTCTTATAGAAAAAACAATAAATAATGACATCGTAGGTAATATAATATAATGATATATGGTAAGTAATACAAGATTTTAATGATATATAATAATTGGTCTGACATGAAGGTCAATGTCGGGAAAAGTGATATGTATCTGTCCTTAAATATCAGGGACTAGGAGCATGGTCGGATTTGAGTTGTTCTCTCTTCCTTTCAAATATTTGGGCGTCCCAATCACTCCTACTAAGCCTTAATTCTTAGATTTTGTTCCTTTGATTAATAAGTTTAAAGCTCGAATCAATGCTTGGAAAAATTAATATCTATCTCTTGTTGTCCATTTGCTTCCCATCAATTCTATTTTGAATAGTATGCATCTATATTGGTCTGCTCATCTGGTTTTGCTGAGGAAGATCTCTAAAGAGATAGATAGAATACTAAAATCTTTCTTGTGGTATGCAAAAATTAAGAATGGGAAGCAAGCCAAGGTGAAATGGAGTGATATCACTATACCCAATAGGTTAGGTGTTGGACCCCAAACTTTTCTTGGAAGTTAGAACTATTAAATGAGAAGTTGTTAGTGATTAGTGATGAGTAAAGAAAAAAGAGAATTCTTGAATTTGAAATGATATACAAGATTAAGGTAGTGAATGTAGTAAGTTGATGATGAGTGGGTATATGTGTGTGTGTTTTGTTATTGATGTTCATGATCAATCATAGACTATAAGATTTATGGATGATATTGAACTTAAATGGAAGTTGAGAAGAAAAATAGAGAATGTAAAATGCAGAATATGAAGATTGAATAATTGATATTTGGTTTTTGATGATTATGATATTTTTGAGTAAAATTTTATGTTTAAGGATACTATGAAATTTATGATGAATAAGTTGATTTAAATAGAGTTTGCGAATTTTTGTTTGTTTTTGAATGGCATGTTAGAGCTTGGAAATGTATATGGAATGAGCTGCTGGAAATGAGGCTCAAAAATAACCAAAAAGGTACTTGGTAGTGAATGAATATGGAGGGATTTTATGTTTAGTAAGCCTTTTTAGGTGTAGGGATGATGGGCAGAAATTCAATGGAAAAACTATATTGATCTAAAGAGAATTAGTCAAAGTTGTCTCATAAAAGTTATAGCTTATCTTTCCAGCTTTCTAACGCTATAAACTATGACATTTTTCGATATCGGAGTTGGAAGTTATGATTATTTGAAGTTTTGATGTTGTTTAGGATAAATTTCAGGGGCGGTCACTTTGACGGAAATTTTGAATTTTATAGAGATGGAAATTGCTCTTAAAAACTTAATGAAAGTTGTAGATCTATCTTTTATCTTTCCAACGGTATATAGTATGAAAATTTTGGAGTTCTAGGTCAAAAGTTATGATCCTTATAAATGGAGACGTTCTGGGAAGAAAAGCAGATGATAGAAAGTGAAAGGAAGAAAAGCAGACGATAGAAAGTGAAAGGAAGAAAAGCAGACGATAGAAAATGAAAGGAAGAAAAACAGACGAGAGAAATCAGATGGAAGAAATGAGACGAAAGAAAATGAGACGATAGAAAATGAGACGATAGAAATGAGATGGAAGAAATGAGACGGAAGAAAATGAGATAGAAGAAAATGAGACAATAAAAAATGAGATGATAGAAATGAGATAGAAGAAAATGAGACGATAGAAATGAGACGATAGAACTGAGACGACGGAAATGAGACGATAGAAATGAGATGATGGAAATGAGACGATAGAACTGAGACGATGCAAAATGTGAGACGATACAGAAGTTAAACGACAGAATTGGCCTTCGAGGTCTTCATGAAAGTTGTAGATTTGGAAGTCCTCTTTCCAATAGTATAAAAACGAAGTTAATTCGACATCTGTAGTAAGAGTTATAGCAATTTTTCCAAGACATGTACAGTACAAGTAAAGATATGAACATGTTGGATTCTTTTGGGCATAACTTCTTCTTTAGACCTCTAAATGACTTGATTCTTCAACCATTGGATTCTTAAGACATTTCCCTACATCTTCTTTAATAATAATAGTCATATGAAATTAATGGAGAAAGATTTAGTGAAAATAGTGGGACGGGTACAGTGAGTGTGTTCTTCAATAGTATGAACTAGTGCTATCTCACTGAACATATTTCAGTATTTTGATGTTTTCTGGATCAGTAGAAGTCCAAATGAGACGATTTTTGTTTTATGGTAAAATAGAAACATAGGTATACAACTTATATGGAGAAATAAAATTCTAAATCGGAATCCAAGAGTTTCAAGTTTTAGATGGAAGTTGAGTATAGAGTACTGTCTCGAAATAAAAGCAGTCCGGAGATATTGGAGTATAACTTTTACATTACTGAACCAAATTGAATGCTTTTGGTGTCATTAGAAACGTAAGACAATAGAGAAGAGTCTTCTAGAAGAAAGTGTTATGTTAGAATATACAAGGGTGCTTTTGGTAAGACACTTAAGTATAAAAGACATAAGGCACAAATAAAAGGGTAAATGGGACAATTCTCACTCATTAAGGGCATAAATG
>JANZLF010000007.1:1534043-1544098 GCA_026546835.1 Erythroxylum foetidum | reverse complement strand
TACTAAATATTTCCTATCAATCTCATCCTATACCAATTTTACTATTTTACCCTTCCAGGAGGGGGTGGGATGTTACATAATCAATATAGAATTATCGATGCATAATCATTATAAAATTCTGATCTCAATTCCACTAATATCTTCTTATGGTGGATCATAAATCTTGTCACATTAATCGAACAACCATTTCGGTTCCAATTTCCTATTCTTAAGATCATAACAAGGTTATGTTTTCAATGAATTCTGCTTGTACACTCTAATCTCATCATTTATACTTATATCCTTATATTCCTCAAATAATTCAAGACAATACATTCACATCTATATCACATTTGGGGATATATCACCACAGTATAATATTGATGTCATATTCAATAATGCATCCCCCATTCCAAATATACCCATATACTATTTCTCATTTCTATTTGTCCACAACTTTCATTTTTTCATATCATGAAAGAACATCATTTTTTCTCACTAATTTTATCAGCTTAAACTCTTAACCATTGATCTCAGACTATGGATCAGTTGCAAATGTCTGCTATGACTTGGCATGTAACGTGACACCTATGTAAGATGTTAATTCTAGTGCTTTGATAGCATAAATGTTGGACCCCATTTATGGAGTCCAACTTCGGAATCATAAAACGTGAGCATATTATAATGAAATCCCCTTAACCATTATTGGTTCATCTTCATGCTTTGATACCATAAATGTTGGGTTCCTGGGTTCCAGCGAGCGAGTTCGCCGTGGTGGACGAACCAAAACTCCTGTAGAGACCTTTTGGGAAAAATTTGCTATGGCAAACTTTTGATTTTGCTGCAGCGAGGTTCCCATATTATTCCCAAGCATCTTTCGAGATAAATATGCCACGGCGAGAAGCTTGACTTCGCTGTAGTGAAGATGCACAATTAACCATAACAATACCTTTTGGTTTCCCGCGACCAACTACGGCTTTACCGTGATGAACGGATGAGAACTTTGCTGATACCTTTTGGAAAAAGTTTGCTGCGGCGAAGTTCTAGGATTAAGCTAGAGTTGCTCTCAGGAAAGGTTCGTTGTGGCGATTATTTTGGTTTTGCCATAGAGAAACCTCTGGAATCACAAACTAGACCCCAACATTAGACAATGCAAAAATGAAAATGTCAAACATACATTTCTCACCACCCCTTAACCTAAAATTTCAAATATCCAACAAGTTCATATTCTATATCGATTGAAAATCATGAGCAACCCAAAAAGATTATTATAAACAAGAGGGAACTGCTTTCACTCTTAGTCTCGTCACTTAGCAAAATATTCTCTCAACTTCGATGTCCTAAAATTTTACCCTCCATATCGTTGGAAACTCACGAGCAACCCAATTACATTTCCTTAACATCAAAAAAAGAGATTCACAAAGCTTTAATGGGCATTTCAAGCTATAATACATCAATGCCTAAAAATATCAAAATAAAAAAGTTACATGAACTAATAATCCTTGAAATGAGACTAAAGCCTTGTGTTTATAAAATCTACCTTAAAATACAAAACATGCAGGATTCGGAGCAATGCCTTGACTCTCTCATTCACTCGGTCTTTGCGTGGCAATAAAATAGATTCTAGAAATACAAAAAAATTCTAAATTCATTTTTAATATTAATAAAAGTCGAGTTGTTCAGTGACCTGGAGCTAGTAAGGAATGGGAGTGAGCTTAAAAGCTCGTGGGTAATAAGTTTATAATAGAAAAATAAGCAAAATCATTGAAAAAGTTCATTTGTTATAGAAAATTCTTATTGAATCATAAAATGCAAAGTTCTCAAATTTGCAACCAATTCACAATAACATAAATCATGTATGTATCAACTTGTTGATATATCATAAGTACATAAGCACATCAAATTGGTTTGGGTAGGTCCATAAATAGAATATACTACATATTTCTACATAATAATCTTGTGTAGCTGCGAATAGAACATACTATCGCTGTTGGACCCCGATATTTTATTGGACTTTAGCATTGGTAAAGGACTATTAAATGAGGAATTGGGTAGTAGAAGCATGATAATTCAAGGATTTCTTCTATTGTGTATAATTGTGTTACTTGTAGGTTATGTATGAAATTTTGGAAGATGTGAGAAAAATTGATTTCGGTTTTGATGATTTTGAGGGTGTTATGAAATTTATAGTAAATAAATTGTTTTAAATGGAATTGAAAAGCAAGAAATGAATAGTGAAAGTGTTAAATTTTAGGGAATTGTAAGTTTGACTTTTTGGGATGAATAGTAGCAGAGTTGACTTTTTGAGTTGAAACTTTCATGAATTTTTCTGGTTTGATTTAGGTAGAATTTGATAAAATGGTCTTCATAAAAGTTGTAGCTTCTGTTGATAGCTTTCTATCGCTATAAAATATGACATGTTTCAATACTGGGATTGAAAGTTATGATCTTTCGAATTTAAGTTATTTTGCTTTGTTTTTGAAAATGCTCATTAGGGTAAGTTTGTGTGTACTGTGCTTTGAGGCCAATTTTGTACAGGTGTGGTTTAAATTGGAGTAAGTGGTCTACAAGAAAGTTATAGATAAATTGCCTAGCTTTACAATGTTGTATAATATGTTATTTTTGTTTGCGGAAATTGGAAGATATAAAATTTGGAAGTTTAGATGTTGTTTTACGATGACAAATTTTTGGCAGAAATTTTGAAGTGAAATTGGACCTAGTTAGAGGTTGAAATTGCTTTGAAGTCCTCTTGAAAGTTGAAGATTGTGTTTTGATCTTTCCATTGATATAAATTATGGAATTTTTGGGCAATGGAATAGGAAGTTATGATTTTTAGAAATTATGTTACTGTTCAGGATGATCATTATTAGACAGTAATTTTGATTGAAATTTTGACCCTTATTAAGGCTGAAATTGTTCTTAAAATCTTCATAAAAGTTGTATATCTTTCTTTTATCTTTCCAACGGTATAAAGTTTGTAAAATTTGGACATCGGAGTCAAAAGTTATTATTCTTAGAAGTGGATACATTCTGGACACGAAAAGCAGACGATAGAAATGAGACGGAAGAAAAGTAGACGATAGAAATGAGACGGAAGAAAAGCAGACGATATAAATAAGACGATGGAAATGAGACGATAGAACTAAGACGCAAGAAAAGTGAGATGATGCAAAAGTGAGACGATACAAAAGTCAGAAGATAGAATTGACCTTCGAGATCTTTATGAAAGTTATAGATCTAGAAGTCCTCTTTCTAATGGTCTAAAAACAAAGTTAATCGAACTTCTATAGAAAAATTTATGACATTCATACTGAGACATGTACATTTCAGGTAAGGGCATAACCGTGTTGGAGTCTTTTAGCCATAACTTCTTCTCTAGACCTCCAAATGACCTGATTCTTGAACTATGGGATTCGTAAGACTTTTCTCTACATCTCTAACAATAATTGAAGCCATCTGAAATTTATGGAGAGAGATTGAGTGAATAGTGTGAGACGGGTACAGTGAGTGTGTTCTTCAATCATATGAACTGGAGTTATCTCACTGAACATGCCTCAGTATATTGATGATATCTCGATCTGTGGAGATCCAATGGGGTTGATTCTTATTGCCAAAAAAAACTAGAGACATGGGAATACAAGTTATCCGAAGGAATTGAATTTCACTTTAGCCCCTAAGATTTTCACTTTCTAAATTAAATTTGGGTATAGTGTTCAATATTAGATTAGTAAGAGCTGAAAGTGTTTTAGCCATAACTTTTGTTCTAGTCATCCAAATGAGGTAATTCTTTATTTGGATTAAACTAGAGAGACAAGGCTTCAAGTTGTCTGATGCAAGTGAATTTTAATTTAGTCTCTAAGACTATAAATTTTCAGATAGCAGTCAATCGCAGAAAAATGTGTTAGCATAAGAATAGTCCGAAAATGTTGGAGTATAACTTTTGGAGTATTAAACCAAATGGAATGAGTTCAGTGACATTCAAAAATTAAGACAATGGGGGAAATTTTCTAGAAGAAAGTGTTATGTCAGAATGTTCAAGGATATTTTTGGCAAAACACTTAAGGTTAAAAGAACATAAGCCTATAAGGAAGGATAAAATAGCCTTTTTGGACTCATTAAGGAAACAATTGGAAGAAAAAGTATTATCTTACTTATAAATAAAGGAGAAAACGTGAATAAGAAGATTCTAGAGAAACAAAATGTGTGGATAAGGGGAGAGTGTTATGAAGAGAAGAAGAGAAAGAAAGAAAGAAGAGAAAACAAGCTAGGGTTTTAATTTTCTTAGCCTTCAAGAGAGATTTTGAAGTTGTTCAAGAAAGTAAACAAGTAGAGGAAGAGAAGAGCTTCCCTTTGAGCTAAGGATCCCTTCATTTGGTGAAGAATGAAGAGATCGGGAGGAACAAGAGAAAGAACCTTTGATACCTCAGATTGTTTGCAAAGAGAAGAGGCATTTTGAGCAAGTCAAGTCTTTAAGCAAGGAAATCAATGTGGGTTTCATGTTTATAATTTAAGTAATGAGCTACTAAAGTTTCTTTTTAAATAATTTAAAGAATTTGCTTATGTGTATATATGCTTATTTGATGGAAATTGAATTTTCGCGAATGTGGAAAAGAAAATGCATGTGCATTGTTAAATTATTGTAATTATTGAAATTTCATTGCGATTTATGAATAATGATAATGTTACACCATTGCATTGTGTCATGGCATTTTGATTTGAATGGAAAGAAGAAAAGAACATGAAAAGTATGAAAGCAATTCGTGTTAATAAAATGATTTTGAGCATTGCTTATGTGCTTTGTTTCGACGAGGGAGGAACCGTTTCGTAGTCATATGCATGTTGACGTAAAGCCTTCTCACGGCTGGCCATTTGTGGCCCACGAGCTCCGAAAAATGGACTCGTTTCATTCACGGTGTAAACTTCGATTTCTCCGTTTTGTTCCACGGAACCCTCAAGCATTTTATTGTGCATTGCATTTGTGAATTGTTAAGTTGATGCATACATGGTGTGCATTATTGTGAATTGGTTAAGAATTTGAAGAAATACGAGTTTTGTGATTTTAATGCGAATTGACTATGTTTATGAAAATGTTCAAAAAGAATAAACTTTTGAACAGTTTTTTTCTTGTTATTTGTTATAAGCATGATACCCACGAGCTGTAAAGCTTACCCCTTTTCATTCCCATCTCTAGGTAACGAGAAGAGATCGGATTGTTAGAAGATAAGTCCTTAGACTTTTTAAGTTAGATTGTTGGAAGATATGTCCTTAGACTTTTGTTGAGATTTTTGGAGTTGTATTATCTCGTGTATTTTGGATTTTAGTATTGACGTTGTATTATGGCTTGAAATACCATTAATGTTTTGTAAGCATATTAATTCATGATGGTAATGAGTTATGGAATTGTGTATGTATATGGAATGTGAATTTGTTTATGGATGAGATGATATGAATGTGATTGAGTGGGTTGGGATTCCGGACAGGAGGTCCGATGAATTGTGATGATTGATCTAAAATATTGAAGTGCTTATTATGAGTATATCGATATGTGTGTAAGGTGTTTTATGGCAAAAGAAAAATAAGATTTTGTTTAAATTATGAGATATGAATGAATATGAAGAAGAAAATAAATTGAGTTTGAGTGTGAATGATTTCAATTGGATTGATAAAGTCCTTTTGGCAATTGAAGTGGCAATAAATTGAGGTTGAGGGATTGATGAATTCCATTTGGGAAATAAATTGCTTTGAATAAAAAAATAAAAAATAAAAGATATATCATTTTGGATTGGTTTGGACCAAGTGTGTCCTTATAGTTTTCAACGTTCGGATGTAGGAGTTAAGAGTTTTGTCCTTAAGCGTTGTGTTTCCTTGGGTTTCCGCACACGCTTTTGATTTCTTTGGCTCCTTAGGCTTCCGCTTCCTTTGATTTCCACTTTTTGATTTCTTTGGTTTTCGCCCACGGTTGTATTTAAAAAATTATGTACGCACGCTTTTTGATTCTGAAAGGTTGGGTTCCAGAAATGGGTCCCAATATGTTACCACACAAGATGATATGATATCCACTTAGTTATAATTTGGTGTATCACTTGGATGTTTGTGTGATCTTTGTATGTTGAACCTCACCTTCTCACCATCTACATGCAAGGTTAGTTCTCCCTGTTGCACATCAATCACTACGCCTCCGATAGCCAAGAATGGTCTCACAAGTATGATTAGGATCTCCTTATCTTCTTCCATGTCAAGCACCATAAAGTCTGCAGGGAAAATAAATTTGTCAACATGAATAAGAACGTCTTCTACAATACCTCGAGGATAAGTCAAAGTACAGTCGCTAGTTGGAGACAAATTATCAATGACTTGACTTCTCATAATCCCAGCTTTTAGAAGATGGAAAGAGGGATAAGATTTATGCTTGCCCCTAAATCACAATTTGTCTTGACTTCTCATAATCCCGGATCTTTCAATTTCTATGGTAAATTTCTTTGCAAGACTGCACTACACTCCTCGGTCATCAATATCATCTCATAGTCTCCAAACCTCCTCTTTTTGATAACAATGTCCTTGATGAATTTTGTGTAATTCGGTACTTGCTCAATATCTTTATTCAAGGGAATGTTGATATCAATTTTATTAAAGACTTTAACAAATTTTTTGAATTGATCATTGATTTTCTTCCGCTGAAATCTTTAAGGATATGGCAGCTTGGGGATGATTTTTGTTTGCAGCTCCCCTTCTAGTTTCTTCTCTAAGTTAACTTCCTTCTCAACTTGTGTAGGTGCACTTGCTTCTTCACAAGTATTCTTTCCTTTGTTCTGGGTGGATTTAGTGGAGCTTTGTTCTTTCAGTTTCACTTCTTCCAATTCTTTTCCACTTTGAAGAATGATGGCCTTGCAATGCTCTCTCGGGTTAGTTTCAGTATTACTTAGAAATGTTATTTGATTTAAATTCCCAATAGTATTTGCACGTTATCCCAATTGAACTTCCAAACCCTTCAATGAAGTCCCCATACTAGTTCTTTGCATCTTTAGCTCATCCATCTCCTTCTCGTTCTTGTGGAAACGATTCCTTGTATCAATTACAAAAGTGCCAATCATTTCTTCCAAGGAAGGTTGTCGTTCCACTGGCGGTGTTTCATATCCACTTGAGTGGGGCATGTTCCTTTAAATATCATAGTTATATTGCTCCTTAGAGTTGTAGCCTTGACCATATTGATTTCCCATAGGTTGAGACTTAAATCCTAAGTTCCTTTGGTTAACAAACTGGGCTTGTTCCACCCCCTCATCGTTAGTATAGAATGAATGACTAGTAACTATCACCTACTCATTCTACCTTTCTTTTGACATGAATTTTGAAAATTGATTGGATAGGGTCGCCAATTGAGCAGATAACTAAGTTACTTGACCCATTTCTAAAATTTCTCTTTTTGCATTAGTTCGCTGGGAGGGCCTTGTTCGAAGCCATACTTCCAGAAATGCACATGTTTCTTGAGATATTTTTTTCATCAGAGTACCACCTGCTGCTGCATCCACAATAGTTCGAGTCTGCCCATTTAACCCATTTTATAACATTTCCACTTGTACCTACTCTTGATATCCGTGATATGAACACTTTCTCAAAAGATCTTTGTACCTCTCCTAAGCTTCATGCAATGGTTTCAAGTCATGCTGTCTAGATATACTGATCTAAACTCTTAAGTTTGCAGCTTTACTAGGTGGAAAAAATTTAATCATGAACTATTGTAACACCTCTTGCCAAGTTTGCATTCTATCAGCAGCAATTAAATGGATCCAATTCTTTGCTTTGTCCCGAAGAGAAAAAGGGAACAAAGTGAGCCTAATGTCATATTGCGTTGCCCCTTTAGTCATGATAATGCCACATAATTCCTGAAAACTTGCAAGAGGATCATTTAGATCCTCCATTGGCGCTCCTCCAAATTGATTTGTCTGAACCAAATTGATGAGTCTAGATGAAATATGAAAATTCTGAGCATGAACATTTAGTTTTTGGATACCGTGATAATTGTCCACCACTGTAGGCTGGAAATATTTCCCAATAAGACATTGGTGCAATTGTTCCTGTTCATTTCCATTATCTCCTCTTCCATTTCCTCCTATCAAATTAGCTACACTGAGTCTGGCCTCTAACTTAGCTAATCTTTGATCCATTTCATCCCTCTCTCTTTGAATTCTTTGAAGTTCTTCTATTTGATTTTTCGTTTTCTTTTATCGAAAAATTGACTTCACTGTTCTTTCTGACTCTGGGTCAAACTGTCTTTCTTACCTCTAGTGGTTCGAGGCATGTAATCCTTTTATACACAAACTACACAAAGAAACAAATAAGTTACTCTAGGGATAAAAAGGAAACCAACAAATAAATATCAAACTAGCTATAGAAGCAAACATTCAACCCCAGTAACGACGCCAAAAACTTGTTTGTAGACTGTAAGTACATGATTATTAAAGTGAGTAATAAATCGGTAAGAATCGAGTCATGTCCACAAGGATTATGAGAAAGTTTAATTCTAAGCTAGTTAACGGTATTTGAAATTGGGTTGAATGAAATTTTAGGAAATTAAAATTAGTGTAGATAATTTCTTAACTTAAATAAATTTCTAAACAATTACCCAATTCAATGAGACCAAAATAACTATAAATATGACAAATTTGAGTAGTAACAAATTAAGAAAAGATTACAACAATTGACTAATTAAAAGTATTAACTTTAATGGGGAATGACTTTCTCTTAAGGAATGATATTTTTGTCAACCTTAATATTGAATTAGTTATCCTCCACAAATGAAATATCCTAACCTTGTATAATTAATCCCCTTTTTCCAAAGATGAATTAAACTATCTACTCTAGACATTACTTAGTATCCCTTACTTAAGTTCTTCGTAGAATTTCTTAAGTCCCAAACCTTCAATTTTCACCTTCTAAGTTTCTTGGGTCTCCCAACTCATAAGAAAATTCTAATCGAAATTTCCTTCAATCTTTTAGCAAAAACTCCCTTTTTCCAAAGGCGAATTTATACCAAGGCAATTTTCAATAATCCAAAGTAAGAACAAATAAACCCAAGAAAAAATCAATAAGTATAAGAATATTGAGTCACGGATTCAGCAAAATTTAATATTAAAGCATCAACAAAATGTCAAAACCCTAAGAGAAACTAAAAGTTCTAGCCACAAATCATCAAGACAAGCAATTCAAAAATATAAATGCTAAACAAATTCATAAGGAATCAATTATAAATGAAGAAAAAATCTCTCCAATCTCCTTTATGTGGTTTCTTTCTTGGCGGTGAATGGTGATGGAGGCTACGTTGGTGAGTGTTGAGCTACTGCTTCAATCCATGAGTGGAGGCAAGCTACTGCTTTGGCAGTGAAATGAGATCGTGTTGGTGAATGTGGTGAATGGATGTTGTTTGTGTGAGTCCACGTTGTTGTGCGAAGGCTGCGTGTTAGCTGGTGAGTGGCAGCTGTGATTGCTGGAAAATGAAACTGAGTGCGTGAATGAAGTATGAAGGTTGTCTCTTGTTGAAGTGCATGAATGGCTAATGGATGGAGGCTGCTTGGTGGAGGCAGTTGCCTGCAAGTGCTTGCATGAAGAGGTATGAAATGAGGATGTGTTGTTCTGAATGGAGGATGGAGTGTGGTTGGAGAATGAGTGGAGGCCTAGGCAACATAAAACAATATCCTTTAGCCTGCCTTTTGCATGAGTGCGGTATATGTTGAAATAGGGCTGGTGAGTAGTGTGGATGGAAGTCAGGGCCGACCCTGGGCAGGGGCCAGCAGGGCACCTACCCAGGGCTCTCTATAAGAGGGGGCCCCTCAGCCCCCTCTTTAAATAACTTTACAACGTTTAACGTTGTAGATGATAAATGTTATAGATGACTATAACGTTATAGTCATTTAATGACTATAGCGTTGTAGTCATTAACGTTATAGTATAACGTTATAGTCATTTAATGACTATAACGTTATTATAACAAAAAAAAATTAAAGTAAAGGTAATTTTGTGGTCCTAACGCTTATAAATAGTCCTGAAATATTGAATTATACTTGTACCTTCTAATTGCTTTA
>JANZLF010000007.1:1461407-1472465 GCA_026546835.1 Erythroxylum foetidum | reverse complement strand
GGAATTAGAAGTGATCATGGTGGTGAATTTGAAAATGACAAATTTAGATTATTTTGTGAAGAGAATAGAATTTTACATAATTTCACTGCTCCTAAAACTCCACAATAGAATGGAGTTGTAGAAAGAAAGAACAGGACGATTCAGGAAATGACAAGAACCATGCTATGTGAAATTAATCTTCCTAAGTATTTTTGGTGGAAGCTGTAAATACAGCTTGTTATATTCAAAATAGAATACTTTTGCAACCTCTTTTAAATAAAACTCCATATGAGCTATGGAAAAGAAGGAAGCCAAATATCTCTTACTTCCATCCGTTTGGTTGTAAGTGTACTATATTGAATACAAAAGAAATATTGGATAAATTAGATTCTAAGATCAATTCAAGAATTTTTCTAAGATATTCGTTGTCTTTTAAAGCTTATAGAGTTTATAATCTTGTTTCTAAATCTGTTGAAGAATCTATGCATGTCAAGTTTGATGATGATTGACAACCAGATAGAATAAATGATTCTAACAATGAAACTCTATCTGCTCCCTTCGTTGATAAAGTAGAAGATATTCCTAAAAACCTTTGTCTTAGAAAAGACTGGAAGTACAAGTCCTATCACCCAGAAAACCTGATTATAGGCGAAACTTCAGAAGGTGAGAGAAATAGGTCTAAATTTAGAAGAGAGGCAAATGTAGCTTTTATTTCTGAATTAGAACCTAAGAAAATTGATGAAGCTTTTCAGGATGAAGCTTGGATTTTAACTATGCAAGAAGAGTTAAATCAATTTACAAGGAATAAAGTTTGGTCTTTAATTCCTAGACCCTCCAATAAATCAATCATAGGAACAAGATGGGTTTTTAAAAATAAACTAGATGAATTAGGTAGAGTAAGTCGTAACAAAGTAAGATTAGTAGCTCAAGGCTATAATCAATAAAAAAGAATATACTACAATGAAACCTATGCTCCTGTAGCTAGATTAGAATCTATTAAGATTTTACTTGCATATGTTGTTTGTCATGATATAAAACTATTTCAAATGGATGTAAAAAGTGCCTTTTTGAATGGTTTTATAAATGAAGAAGTTTATGTAAAGCAACCTCCTAGTTTTGAAGATTCTGATAAACCATATTATGTCTATAGACTTCATAATAGTATGGATTGAAACAAGCACCTCAGGCTTGGTATGATCGTCTAAGTTCCTTTTTGATTGAAAATGGATTTAGTAGAGGTCAAGTAGATAAGAATTTATTTAGAAAATGTATTAAAAATGATAGTACTGATTTATGTTGATGATATTACTTTTGGTGCAACCTCTAAGAAGCTATGTTCCAGTTTTTTAAATCTTATGAAAAGTGAATTTGAAATGAGCATGATCGGTGAATTAAAATTCTTTCTTGGTTTACAAATTAAGCAAGCCGAAGAAAAGATTTTTATTCATCAACAGAAATATATCAAAGAATTGTTATTTAAATATAAAATGAAAAAGATGAAACCTATGTCAACTCCTATGCATCATTCAAACCTTTTATCTAAGGATGAAGCAGGTAAAAAGGTTGATCAAACTCTTTTTAGAGAAATTATTAATTCTTTACTTTACCTTATAGCAAGCAAACCTGATATATTGTTTAGTACTTGTTTGTGTACAAGATTTTAAGCAGATCCTAGAGAATCTCATTATATTGCTGTTAAAATAAATTTGAGATACTTGTCAGGTTCTACTGATCTTTGCTTAATGTATGAGAAAGGTAAAGATTTCAGATTAATTGGCTACTGTGATACTAATTATGATAGAGATAGGATTGATAGGAAGAGTACAAGTGGAGGTTGTCACTTCCTTGGTCATAATCTAGTTTCTTAGTCAAGCAAGAGACAAAGTTCAATTACTCTATCTACTGCAGAAGCTGAATATATGTCAGCTACAAGCTGTTGTTCACAGACATTATGGATTAAGTATCAGTTAGAAGATTATTCCATACAGGAAGAACAAATTCCAATCTTCTGTGACAACACAAGTGCTATCAATCTATCGAAGAATCCAATACAACACTCGAGGGCAAAGCATATTGAAGTTAGACATCATTTTCTACGAGACTATGTACAGAGGAGAATCATCAATCTACAGTTTGTTAAGACACATCATCAATGGGCGAATATCTTCACTAAACCTTTAAGTGAAGATATATTCAAAGAAATCAAATGGAACTTGAATATGGTAATGTTGAATGACCATTTGTCTGATGCGTCATAACCCAGATGATTCACAATAAAGAAGATAAAAGTCATAAGCTTTCAAGTAAGCAGTAATGGTAAGTCATAGACGGTAACTTTTCAAGAGTAGGTATTATAGGGAAACCTTCCCAAAAATTATGGAATACCTCTTACTCTAGAATATTCTTAAAATACTTTGAAACTGACGTGTTTAGTGCTCTCAACCAAGACGATTCATTACTCTGTTCTTAGCTTCAAGTTCTTTCGTTTCATATTCTTATCTTCATAAACTAACATCATATTCTTATCTTCATAAACTAACATTATTACCTTGAGCAAAATACATTGGTGTGTTTAGTTTTATTGTTACAGATCACAAATGGAGCAATCTATTATCTATGGGAGACATGTTGATTTCATCTCCTTGAAACAAAAACATATGGGCATTGAACTAGAAATTGAAGCAGTTGGGTGGAAAAATTTCTTTAAGGTTCATGAAATAGTCTATCTGAATGAGTTATATGAGTTTTGAAAGAATGCAAAAGTGGTAGACGACACCTTAGTATAGGCACCCATCAATCGACAACTATATGGAAGTAGTGACCCAAGAGACAAGAAGGCGTCAACTCTTGTTTCGAAGGCTAGGGTTTTACATTCTCTACTTCTTCATTGTATTCTACCAAGATCAGGTTCGAAGCACATTGTCACAACGATCGATGAAAAATGTTTGTTTCATCTACTCAATCATCAACCCATTAATCTTTCGTACTTAATTTTGAAGTACATGATGAATTCAAAGAGAGATTCTAGCTCTTTACCATATGGTATGATGTTAACAAGGATTTTTAGAGATTCTGGAATCCTCCTTGACAAAGGAAACAAGATGAAGATGGATGTGAAAAGCATTATAAATGCTACCATTGTTAGCAGAATGGCGTTAAAGATTAAAGACAAGGTGGATACTAGCTCCACACCGAAAGCAAGATCTGAGGGGGAGCATATAGTAAGACGTAGCAGGAGTGAACGTGTTACACCTGTAAGAAAGACAAAACCTCAATCTACAGGGAGAACATCTACAAAAGAGCAGACTGATAAGCTAGGTTCAACAATCAGCACAATAAGTGTCATTGAAGAGAAAGGGAGGGACACTTCATTCGGAAAAATCTAAACAATGAAGTAGGTCAGCAAGACTATTGACCTTACGTCAACAAAAACAGAAAAAATAGAAAGTTTTAACTCTTGGTGAATAATTTGAAAAGCCAGAGAAAACACATCAGGCTACTAGATCAATGGTCTCAATTTTGCAAAGTCAATTAGCAAAATCATCTAAAGAGACAGAAATAAAGAAGAAATTAGTGCTTGAGAGGAAGAATCCTCAACAATAACTTTCGTCTAAATTGGTAGAAGAACAAAAGAAACCCAATCAAAAAAAGAGATTTTCATATGATGTTCAACAGAAGATAAACACACTTGAACTCCAATTGGCGCATTACAATTCTTCTTAACCTATCAGCAAGAAGGATTTGAGAATGAAGGTTATAGAAGAATCGGTACCCGTTCGAAACAGAACCTTAGTTATTATAAGGGAACCTTTGACAAAGTTAGTCAAGGTACAAGTCGAACCAATACTGATCAATGATAGATCAATACATCTTTTAAATCATGAAGAAAGAAGACTATATGGTATTTTACGAGATGAAAAGACAAAACCATATCTAATGAAGATGTCAAAGGATCGATATACAATTTATCCGATTACAAGCTGAACATTGATCAAAATTGTGCCATATATATAACCAAGATTTTCAAATCTTGTGCGAAATGAATAAAAAGGGAAAAAGAAGTTGTTCCCTGAAGGAAATAAAGATGATCTTATAGAAGATCAAATTCAAGCAGCTGTGAAGAACATAGATGATGCATGCAATGCAGTTCAACCTGGAGGTACCTATGTTTCACATCATATCTGAAAACCATCAGGAAGTTAATTTAGAGTTTCCACCACAGCTACAAACTTCAAGGTAGTTGGAAAGGTGAAAAAAGGACAGTACAAAACTATCATGGTTGAAGGTATCAATTTCAACTTAGAGACTCTTGTGCATTTAATCACGCATTTTAGACCTTTAAGTTTTATACCATCAGTCAAAGAAGTGTTACACCTTCTGAGACAAACAGTTCCTAAACTATCTAGACCTGATGATCTTGATCTCCCAGAAGGAAAACAAACTTTCAGACCTCCCACAATCAAAATCATAGATTTAGACGTTTTACCTTCAAAACCATCTGTTGTTAAAAACTTCCATCCATCTAGTGGGACACAACAAGATGCTACTATTATTTTGGAGGAAGCCAGTCACATATAGAAGGAAATTCAGAAAGTTTTAGTAAAACAAATTGAAGAAATTCATACAAAAGTTAATTACCTGAGTGACTCAGTGGGTGATCTTCATGAGGAAGTAGCTTATCTTTGGGTTACTATTGAACAAGACCTCAAGATGATTCACACTGATATGTAACATATGTTCTCTAAAATTTTAAAGCGTAACATATGTTTTCTAAAATTTTAAAGCGTCTTCATTGAAACTTTTTGATTAATAACAAATAGGGGGAGAAGAGAAGTGAAGAAAAGACAAGAGAAGAAGATAGAAAGTATATGGGGAGAACAAGAAGAGAAGAAAGAAAAGTAGAAAAGGTTTTGTATCTTTTTATTTCATATATGCATTTGCATTTTTTATATTTTGCTGTTTCATTATTTGCTGAATAATATTCGTTTATTCATCTAAATCTTATTTTATCTTTCTAAAATTTTGATTATTTGTTATTATCAAAAAGGAGGAGATTGTTAAGTCAAGAAGACTTCATTTTTATTAATTTTGGTGACAATGAAATAATAATAATCTTAGAAATATATGAACTGTTTTGATAAGTTTGTTAAACGTGTAGAAAAATGTTTATTAAGCCATTTGATTTGAAAACCAACATTCGTAAGCACAATAAATATCTCTTTATTTTCTTTCTTCAAAAATAATTTGGTAGCTAATATAAACAGTTCACCTCCCCTTTCTATTTCATTTATATTTCGTAAGATTTCCATCACCTAAAAAATGCTACAACTAGGTTCATCTTTTTTAATAGATTTTATTGAAGTTCTACTCTCTACTACATCACATATACGGTCCAAATGTTTACATAACCTTTTTATTGCCCCTGTTCTAATATCATGTTTCTTTCTTTATTTTCCCTTTCCTTTTGTAGAAGGTCCTAGAGTTGGAGTCGATGAACCAATCTCATTATTAATATTTTCAATTTCTTGATTAATAGTAAATTCTTCAAAAAGTTATCATTAAGATTGGTATTAACTAAGCTTTCTCTAGATGACACATAAACATCATTTAGTACAAAACTTGAAGAAGGTGCCTAAGCTCCTTCTCCTGTAGCTGTAACATCTTTAAGAAAAATATTTAGTTGTTCATTGTTTAAGTTATTAAACTATCAAGTAATTTTAGAACATTATAAATCTAAAGCTTAAATGCTTAACTTCAATTTCTTTTCCCACTGCATCAATAGTTTGATTAGTAGGATCCCATCCTAGTCCAGTTTCCTTACCTACTAAATTTTTCCAAAGCTGCCAATCCTTTTTTAATCCATCCCATTTATTCTTAAATTGTTTGTATTCATAATTCTTTTTAGTTTCATGAGAAAACTTTGAAACTATATTTTTCCATCCAATCTTGTTAAAGTAACCATTTGGTTGATTTCCAGCTAATGTCTCTTCCATAAAAATTTTGATTACAATTTCAAAAGTTATATTCTTCTACTCCACTTTAACCACCTTTTCTTTCAATTTATCCTCACCTTGAATATCTTGACTTGGTATTGACATTTTCTATCAGCAACAAATCCCCACTACATATAACAATGAATTTAGCAAGTATAAGAAAATATAAAAGCATAATTAAAATGACATAGACAAAAGCATAATAATCATTAAATATTTTGTGAACTCAACATTAAAAGCATAACAAGAATGACATAGACAAAAGCATAATAAGCATAAGAGTTGCTGCAAAGAAAAGGGCACTCACGAGCTTGATGGAATCACAGTATTAGAAAATTCAAGAACAGGGAAGTGAAGGCAACATAGGAGACAAAACAGTGAACTTGTATACCATCATACCACGAGTGAGAATGCGGTTGCTCATGTTGATGATGTTCATAACAAGGATGGTGGGGTTGCTGATTGCCCCAAAAGGTTTGTTGCAATATTTGAATGGGGCACTAAATTGGAGTCGTGCAATGAAATTGTATACGATTCTCATGAGGCAGCGTACTCCTTTTATCAAGAATATGTGAAATATATGGGCTTAACTACATCAATAAAAAACAGTAGATTGTTAAAAGATCGAAAGAGTTCATTGATGCAAAATTTGCTTGTTCTAGATATGGAGTTACGCTAGAGTCTGAGAGTGGGAGTAGTAGGCAATCGAGTGTGAAGAAAACAGATTGCAAAGCTAGTATGCATGTGAAGAGAAGGTCAATGAATTTCTTAAGGAGCATAATCATGAGCTTTTACCAGCTTTAGCTTATCATTTTCGAATCCATAGGAATGTAAAATTAGCAGAGAAGAGCAACATTGACATCTTGCTTGCTATTAGTGAATGAACGAAAAAGATGTATATTGAGATGTCACAACAAGCTGTTAGGCACCAAAATGTAGGATTCCTAATAAATGACACAAATTCTCAGTTTAGGAAAGGGCGACACTTGTACTTGGATGAGGGAGAAGCATAAGTACTACTCGAGTATTTTAAATGGATCAAGAAGGAGAATCCTAACTTTTTCTATGCAATAGATTTAAATGAGGAGATGCGATTAAGAAATATGTTCTGGGTTGATGCAAAAAGTAGGAGTGACTATAGCAGTTTTAAAAATGTTGTATCTTTTGATGCCTTCTATGTGAAATACCATGAAAAATTTCCATTTGCTCCTTTTGTTGGGTTAAACCATCACTGTTAGCCAATTTTAGTTTGATGTGCATTTGTTACAGATGAATCTAGGTCTACATCTATTTGGTTAATGAAGACGTAGCTCAGAGCAATGGGTAAAGCACCTAAAGTTATTATCACTGATGTAGATAGAACCTTGAAGGTAGAGATCGAAGAAGTTTTACCAAATACCCAACATTGTTTTTGCACTCTGGCATATAAAGGAAAGGATCCTTGAAACTCTTGTTGGAAAGATTGATTCAAATTTAAAATCGAAGTTTTTGTTTAAAGATAAGATATTTGTTAAAAGATAAAATTTTATCTATTAAAATAAAGTTATTATCTAATTAGGATTTAAACTTTTGAATTTGAATTGTTTTATCTAGATGTTAGCTAAGTTTGTTATTTCATTCTCTATATATTTAGGCTTTCATGTCAATGTAAAGTGAACCAATTAATAAATTGTTTCTTACGTTGTCTCTTTCCTATTATAATTTATTTTTTGTTAGTTTCTGGTATTAAAATCCAATATGGCATCAGAGCTTTAGATCCTTGAGGGACTGTGAGATTGAGTAAGTTCCCATGGCTGCCAACAATTCAATGATTATCTCACCCCCAAGTTTCAATGATCAAGTATGGAATGTTAAGATAAAAGCTCATTTAAAAGGTCTTAGCTTGTGGCAGTGGGTAAAACATGAAAGGGAATTACCACCTCTAGGAACACTCAATCAGATAAGGGCTCATGAAGTGGCTAAATAAGAAACTTTTTTTTAATTAGTTGAGAGAAAGTGCTCAACAATGATAAGATGATGAGAAAGTGCATCAATAATGGTAAGATGATGAGAAAGCGCTTAAACAATGATAAGATGATGAGAAAGTGCGTCATAGATGATGAGAAAGTGCATCATATAGTGAAGAGAAGTACTTCACAAATAAGAAATTTAGAGAGATGTATTCCATAGAGTTTGAATTTTCTGTAACTTTGAATCAAGGAAGAATGTTGGAAAGATTGATTCAAAGTTAAAATTGAATTTTTTGTTTAAAGATAAGATATTTGTTAAAAATTAAAATTTTATCCATTAAGATAAAGGTATTATCTAGTTAGGATTTAAACTTTTGAATTTGATTTGTTTCTATTTAGAAGTTAGCTAAGTTTGCTATTTCAATCTCTATATATTTAGGCTTTCATGTCAATGTAAATTGAACCAATCAATAAATTGTTTCTTGCATTATCTCTTTCCTATTCAACATTATTTTTTGTTAGTTTCTGGTTCTAAAATCTAACAACTCTTTCTCATGTCATTAAATGGCATGAGAATTTTTTGGCAAAATTTAATAAGTGCATACACAGAGCATGGATAGAGGAAAAATTTGATATGAGGTGGTGGAAAATGGTGACAATATTTGAACCGTAAAATGACGAATGGATACGAGTATTATATGAAGAATGTAAAAAATGGGTTCCTACTTACATTGGGGATACTTTTTTGGGTGGAATTTTCACAAATCAATGTCCTGAAAGTATAAACTCCTTATTTGATAAATACATTCATAGGAAAATCCCAGTGAAAGAGTTCATGAAGCAATATGGAGCAATCCTATAGGATAGGTATGAGGCGGAGGCTATAACGGATTTTGATACCTTGCACAAATAACTTGCCTTAAAATTTCCTTCTCCTTGGGAAAAGGAAGTGTCACTGGTTTACACACATTCCATATTTAAGAAATTTCAAGCCGAAGTTTTAGGTGTAGTTGGTTGTCATCCTAAAAAGGATAATGAAGATGGAACAACATTTGGAGCTCAAGACACTGGTATTAGAAACATCCCACCTCATTATATTTTGAATAGGTGGGCCAAAGACACAAAAAGTAAGCAATCACTTGCTGAGGGAGGTAAACAGATACAATCTAGGGTGCAACGTTACAATGAACTCTATCAGGAAGATGAAAATATATAAGGAAAGAGCCAAATTTGGAGAGAGGCAAGATACATTAGTTAGAGAAAATGAGGGAATAACATTATAAGATTGACCTAGAAAATAGATCTCACTCAGACCCAAATATAAATTACTCAAGGTTTAACACAAAATCTTCTACACCTTCAAGTAAGCAACTATAGTTCATATAAGAAAAAAAATGAAACTAAAAGATCGACAAAAAAGCAAAATAAAGCAAGTACCTAAAATGAAGCAAGTGAAGATAGGTTAGTTGTGTACGTGAGAAATTGGTGAGGTTTACAAAACAACTGTGGAAGATAGTTTGCGATAAATGTAAACGTTGAATATTATTAACGTAAATGTTGAATGATAGTTTGCAATAAACGTAAACGTCATATATTATTAATGTAAATGTCAAATATTATAAATGTTAGCCCCCGTTTTCGGAGGCTAACTCTTATACGGAAATCATAACTATTATCGCTTCCTTTTCTTTCTCTGATATCATAAATGTTGGGACCGAAACCCAACCGCCTAAAACGGAAACAAATCATAGAAAGCATGTGTGGAAGCAAACGAAACAAAATGAAACCGAAAGAACGGAACCGAAAACAAAAGTGGGCCAGAAGCAAACGAAAAACAAATCGGATCAAAAAGAGTGCCAGAAAGAAAGGAAATCGAATGGCTCGGAATCAATCAAAACCAAACGGTTCAATCAAACTGAGGTCAAAATCTGACATTCGAGAACGCAAACTTTTTAAGCAAAACAAATGTGTCGCGTTGGAAAACTATAAGACAATCGGTCTAAACCAATCCAAATCGGTGTAATTTTTTTTCTTTCAACTTTATTCAAAGCAATTATAAATTCCAAATGGAATTTCATCCATCCCTCAACCTCAAATCATTTTCTTCTTCATATGCGAATCATAACCATCAATTTAAACAAAATCTTTCTTTTTTTCATTTTTTTAATCAAAGCAAAATCAATTTCTAAGAAAGGTATCAAAATACCCACAAATCATACACAATAAGCACTTCAATATTTCTGATCAATCATCGCAATTCATCAGACCTCCTGTCCGGAATCCAAACACAATCAAACACATTCATATACCTATAACACTTTAATAATTCTCAATCATCAAAATCATCGGACCTCCTGTCCAGAATCCAAACGCAATTAATCACATAACATATCCATACACAATTCCATAACCATTACCATCATGAATTAAATGCTTACAAAATATTAATGGCATTTCCAAGCCATGTACAATTCCAATATCAAAATTCAAAATACACAAGATACAAGACCCAAAAATTTGTCAATGAAAGTCTCAAATCTTATTCTTACAGCAATCTACCTTAAAACACATCAAATACAGAAACAAACGGTTGCCTTAATTTTCTTTCATCCGATCTCCTGCTCGTTATCTGGAGATAGGGATGAAAGGTAGGGGGGAGGGGGTGAGCTTTAAAGCCCGTGGATAACATGTTTATAACAAAAAATAGGAAAAAATCATTTTTCAAACATTTTGCCATTTTATAGAAATTTCATAGTAAGAAATCATCTAATGCTTATTTTTCAAAATTTCTCATTTTTCAAAGAATTAATGAACAATTTTTAAAACATGGATGCATCACACTTAGGAACAAAACACATGCTCATAAACACATCAGAATGGTTTGGGTCGGTCTAGAAACTGAACGTACTATACATTCTCGCATAGCGATCCTGTGTAACCGTAAACAGAACGTACTACACCTTCCCGCATAATAGTCCAGTGTAGTCATGAACTTATAGGAGTCCTTTACGGAGCTCCAATGCCACTAGTGGGCAGACAAGTGCACTTGACATCTTATGAGACCTAACCAAACCCACATAACATATTTCACACTTGAAAACTGATTGCCCAAAGGCACATTTCGAAAACTTAATTTT
>JANZLF010000007.1:1429005-1441742 GCA_026546835.1 Erythroxylum foetidum | reverse complement strand
ATATGCAAGAATGTGAATATATGTTATGTGAATTGATGTGTTGTATAAATTGAGTGAACCATCGATGATGGTTACCTACTGAGTTCATACAACTCACCCAAAATTTGCAATTATTTTTCAGGACCCAGAGGAATACCCCGTTAGGCAACGGGCGTATAGCAACTGCATGTGAGTGAGAAAAGAAGTCGAGATCAGTTCGCGTCTGCATTAGTGTATGGAAAAAAATTATATTTTTCTGAATTTTTGTATTAATGATTAAGTCAATTTGTAAAGTCAACATACTGAAATAAATTGTATTTACGAAAAGGGCCCCCGTGTCCACTCTATTTACCGATGAGCTTGTATGTTCATTGATTTCCACATAATGTTTGTTTGTGTTTCAAAAAAAAAATATACTGAGTTTTGACTGAGTGATGTGGCACGCCCACCTCGCAGGGCACGGACTCGGATATCACCATCAATATCAGGTTCGGGTCATTAGGGAGTGGGGTGTTAAATTAATTACGTGTTCAAATCCTATTAGTCACTTGAAAAGAGAGAAACTTTAAATAAAATAACAATTTTTTATGTTTATATTGATGAATCATCAAATAAAAGAAAAACAATTGAAAGGCATCATTTGTGTTGTAAGGGCTTCTCTTTCTCTCTACCTATTAAAATTTTAGTTTTGTCCTATCTTAAACATTGTATAAAAGAAGGCAACAAAGCCCAGAAAGAGATAAATAAAATCAAGTTTTATCAAAAGCTTATCTTGATTAGAATTTCAAAATAATTCATCCATTTTTATCAAGGTTTAAAGTACATTATTTATTTTAATGAAAATTATTAAAACTTAAAATCTAGAGAATTACAAATTTAAAAGTTTACTTGATAAAGCATTACCTATTCTAAATTTATATTTTGTTCCACTTTTTTACCTTTTCTTTTTTAATTTTTGTTATTTTATATTTTTAATTTATTTTTAAATACAAAAACTTAGTTTATTGTTAAAAATATCTTTAAGAGATACAATTTAAAAATAATTTTCTTTTTAAAATTTTATATTATATTAAGATATATTTATATAAACTCAATCTTGGAAATATTCTTTATAAGTAATTTTTACAAAATAATTTAAATCAATTGTAGGTGATTAATTCAAACATAAATAATTCAACATCAATGTGATTAATTCAAACATAAGTACTTCAACTTCAATGTGAATAATTTAAACATAAGTACTTCAACTTCAATGTGATTAATTCAAACTTAGTATTATCACAAGAAATTCATAAGTTTAATAGACACGGTAGTTCTTTACATAATAAACCTCTAGGATGGTATATAGGCTAGAAACTCATGATGTAGCTCCTATGAGACTTATCAGTGAAAAGTTCCACGAGCCTAAAAGTTACGATGAGGACTTGCTTTCTTGATTCATATGTGTAAACAATGCCACATGCTACAGTATTAAAATCAATTGTAGGTGATTAATTCAATTGGTTAATACTTAGGGGATTTTGTGTAAAGTAAAGATTAAATGTTTTGTAAACTTAGGGGACATGAATTATACTAGCCATGAAATCACTTTTTTAAATTAACAGTTTTGCAAAAATGAGTAAATTTGATAGATCCTGGATATATAGACAATCAAAACCTAATGGTTTCATTAAACCTCAGTTTGTTAAGGGGGTTAAAGCTTGTATTCATTATGCATGTTCCTAACCTGCATATATAGATGGTCCAAAGATCAAATGTCTACGTAAAAAGTGCAAACATATTCATTTCTTTTGTTTTGATAAAGTGAATGGCCATTTATTGAAAAAAGGGTTTGTTCCAAATTATTTTGTTGAACATGGAACAGGAAGCCATTGATTTATAGCACCTTAAGGAGCAATAAAGTGAACTCATCAGTAAATGTGGATGAGTTTAAAGGGGTGATTGGGTTTAGAGCAAATAATGTGGGTATAACTGAAAATCCTTACATGTAAATGATCTATGATGTAGTCGGTTATACCTTTTAGGAAAATATAGAAATTCTTAAAAAAGAACCAAACCCACATACAAAACAACTTTTTAATTTACTACACTCAAGTCACTAAAAATTATGGCCAAATTATGAGATAATGACTCAGTTGTCTTCAACTGCTCGAATATTGAACGTAAAGTCTAAAGGGCATATTTTTTATTGTATTTTTGATGAAATTCTTAGATGATATAATGAATCATTGCCTTTTGATCATACAATGGTTGATAGTTTTTACAATACGAAGCAACTAGTTAGGAGTATTAGTTTGCCTATTGAAAAAATTGATTGCTACAAATTGGGATGTATGTTGTATGGGGGGAAATGACGTGGAATTATAAGAGTGTAAATTTTGTACTCAATCTAGGTTCAAGCCTAGAAAGCATTCCATGAAACAGAAATTAATACTCTGGAAGTGGATGCATTATTTCTTGCTAACTCTAAGACTTCAAAGACTATATGCTTCTAATGTTACTACATCTCACATAAGATGGCATAATGAACATGAATAGGAAGATGGAACAATGAGTCATCCATTGGATGCACTGGCTTGGAAACATTTCCATAACACTTATTATGAATTTGTAGCGAAAAGTCGAAATGTCAAGTTGGGATTGTCGACAAATGGATTCTAACTTTTTGGTCAATCCGACCAACAATATTCATCATAGCTAATCGTAATTACTCCTTATAATTTGCCTCTATTGATGTGTATGAATGAGGCATATATGTTCTTGAAAGTGATTATGCTAGGTCCTAGAAATCCAAGGCATAAAATTGATGTACCCTTACAATCAATGGTAGTTGAATTGCAGCATTTTTGAGAATATGGTGTGGAGACACATGATTTGTCTCTGAAACAAAATTTTATGCTAAGAGCAACTTTGATGTGAACTATTAATGTTTTTTTGGCATATGCTATATTATCTGGATGGAGCATAGTAGGAAAATTGGTTTGTCTTTATTATAGTAATGATTATGATGCATTTTATCTTCTAAATGGGGATAAAATATGTTATTTTAACAACCATAGTAAATTTTTTCTTCCAGATCATCCATTTAGATACAATAAACAAAATTTCATTAAGAATAAGATGGTACAAACACCTCCTCCCCCTTACAAACCTAGTGAAGAGATATTACAAGAAATTGATGAATTTGAGATGTTGAAAGTTATAAAACTGAAAGCTAATGAAGTTAATACAAGCATTAGTAAAAACATTAGTTGGAAATAAACGAAACATCTTTTAGGATTTGTCATATTGGAAAACTAATTTGATACGACATAATCTAACTTATCCATATAGGGAGGAACAGTTGATGCTGATATTAAGTTATCTATTTTCATATATCCTGGACAGATATATGGACATTCAACAAGAAGAATGTTAACAAAAGAAGAAATAGAGGCTACCAATTGTTACTTTTTTTTAATTATCAAAAGGTTCAACCTTTCATACAATGAGTTGAAGTTGATTTTGAAATTGATTATTTGGGTTTTGAAAGTTAGTGTTATTCATAACTAAAATACATAATAATATTTTTAGATTATATGGCGAAGGGTTACATAAGCTAAAAAAATGATGTCAATAAAGAAATTGGAAGAAACTTTCTTCGATAGTTCGAGAAATATGTAAGTTTTCACTTACAATTATTGAAATGATTAAATTATAATATTAAAGTGTTCAAATGGCATTATACTATTTAATATGATAATTTCTTTTTTATAAGACTTAAAAAATTCAATAGAGAACAAGTTCATATGTGATCTTATGAAAGGACCTTTGCGAACTATTAAATCATATATGGTGTATTTCATAAATAGATACAAATATCATACAGAATATCATGGTCATAGTATGACAACAATAAATAATGGGGTTTGTATACAGGAAGATTTAATGGATTACTAAGGTAAAATTATTGAGATACTTGAAATTGAGTGTACCCTGCATTGCCAATAAAGCAGAGTGTAATATTTAAGTGTGACTGATTCGATCCAACTCCTAATGTTGGTACAAAAGTGCATAGCTGATACAATCTAGTTGAAATTAACCAACGAAGAAGATTTAGACAATTTGAACTTTTTGTGTTGGCAATGCAAATGATTCAGGTGTATTATGTCCCTTTTCATATCTTACTAAGAGATAACTTAAGTTGGTTGGCCATTTGCAAAGTTAAACCTAGAAATGTGTTCGAATCACTTGAAAAAAGAGAAAAAATAATTGAAAGTGAAGCGTTTCTAAAATATGTTTATGAGATAAATTCATCTGTTACATATGATGAGAATGAAATTTTGAACGATCCAAATAATAAATATGTTGAAATTTCATTTGGAGAGGATGAGGAGGGCTAGAGATCTGAAGAAGAGCCTGAGTTTGATTCTAATTCTACTGAAAAAGAAGATGATGATGATTTTGATTTATAATTAGGTACTGATGGTGATTAATTTGTGTTTGTAATAGAATATTATATTCAATGAATCAATAATTAAATCATCAATATTTTTTATATATTGAATTGAAATTGTTATTTTTTGGAATATTCAATAAAATATGAATTTTAGGTTAATATATGATATCAAAGAGAAAATAGGATATGGTGCAACCAAGGTTTAGATCACGATTTGGAGCTAGTTACTTTCCAAGTGAGGCATCAAATCCTACAGCTACAACAGGATCTGATGTTATACCTCCAACTATTACACATTCAGATGAGGCATCACCTTCCATACTGCAGCTACACCACCCACCACCTCTATACCGAAAGAAATATCAGGGATAAACGATTCGGATGAAGAAGGCGACCTCTAGCTTGGAGCTGAGGGAGTTGATGATGGAAGAATTTACATCAAAATTGTCAATAATTTGTAATTAAAAAGACATGAAACACCTAATAAAGTCATAAGTTTAAATTTTAAAATGATATAAATTTTTTATTAAGTAGGTTGATTCTATCTTGACCATGCTCAAGAAACATACATCTAAGTTCAAAGAAAAGATTGATCTTGAGGGTTATATATAGAAGAATATCTCTCATGTGAAAAAGGATTTTTATTATTATGAGTTTGAGGTACAAATAATATATTGTTTGTATTTTTGTAATTAATTTTTATACATTAATTAGATAAATATTGTAGGTTATAAGTACTTATCGTATGTTTTTTCTTTTTCAGAAAGTTTTTTTTAAAATTTGAATTTGACATAATTATTTATAAAGTATTGAAGAGACGAGTTCGTACACGTTATAGAGACTTTATTGGTACGATACACAATACTAGTATACAATCTCCTTATATTTTTGAAGAAATATGGAGTCATTGGTAGCAGTGTTAGACATCATCCAAGGTAATGTCCATTCCAGAATGTAATTCTACCAATAGATATGGAGGACCGGCTAGGTGAGGAGAGTCTTCCCGTACACAGTGGAGTATCTATTATCTACTACGAGCATGTAGAGAGATTTGTAAGTATTTATACTTTACACTTATATTCTAATTTTTTTCCTTTGATTTATTTCAATGTAATTTGATGTGTGAATTTTGGAATAAAAAAGTGTATTATGCATAATGATAATGTTATAAATATTTGGTATCATATATATTATGTTGTTCAGTTACTTTCTTTGTTCAACAGGAGATAAATATCATAAAAATAGAGAAAATTCTGCTAAAATTTTGTAAATTGTAGTTCACTTATAACATTTTATTTTGATGCAGGAAAAGTCTATCAGTAGGAAGCCTACACCCCATCATCTCTTTTTGAACACTCACAATATGAAGCATGATAGTTTGACCTTCCTCAACACTTGATGTAAAGAACTAAGTATATGTGAAATTTATGCTTTAATATTAATCCTTAATAATTATCACTTATTAATATAAACATTACGTTCTGATATGATTAAATATAAGAAAGCAATCAATGATAGTCTCAACAATCTGAAGATGTTGATGAGAATCAAATATATCTTCATGCAGTAGATGGAAGGGACCATTGTAGAAGGATTTTCAGCTTATATTAATTTGTGAACATATTTTATTGACAATCTTCCACATCTAGTACAACAATATCTAGTAGGTTGTCTACATCCGGTGAAGTCCACGAGCTTTGGAGTACAGTATAGGAACTAACAACTTAGTTGCAACAGTCAATGAAGTATATAGCCCAATTTTGTAATGAGATAGATAGGTTGAAAAAGAAGGGCAGTACCTCGTTGCAATATTCAGAGCATCCGCTTTCACCAAATGAATAACGTAGCTGCAATCATTTTTTATGAATTAAATACTTGTTCTTGTAGATAATAATTTTTTATTATCAATTAAGATAATTTTTAGTTTATATGATCAATCAACTTTCTATTTTAACAAATTAATTGTAGAAACAAATCAAAATATTATCAACAGATAACTAATAACTATATAAATTATACATCAATCATAAGATTATTAAATAAAATTAAATGTAAACAAAATTTAAAAAATTATCAGCAAATTTACCGACGGAAAAACAAAACCCGTAAGTAAAATGTGAATTTACCGACCAACCACCAAAACATACCAGTAAAATGCAGTGAATTTACCAACAAACCATAAAGATTCATCGGTAAAATTAGTCATGAATTTTTTGACAGATTTGGGAAGTCAATCGGTAAAGTTACCGACAGAGGAGTGCTTCAAAACTTGGAATAGGTTTAATAATTTAGAGCAAGAATAAATTCATATATCTAAGGTTTGGATAACAAATTCAATTTTGGCAATCGAATGGTCGTTCCAATTCTGAAAGTAAAGTTTGCCCTTTCGTGAACAGAACATTCATGATGCTGACATTAACCAAACTGCGTTTTAACAACGAAAACTGTTTCAGACAAGTCATTATGGTCTACACGAAAGGTTTTGAACTTGTATATCTTAAGTTATCTTGAAAACAAACAATTGATTAGATAGGTTGTTGGACTTTGGTTGCGCTACAGTTATCGTCGAACTATCAACGCATAATCATCAAAAATATATTGGCCTGTACATTGTCACCGTTGAATTTTATGTAGTACATGATCAATTATTGATTGGAATAAACAGAACGACAATGGGCATGTTCCTAACGACAATGGGCATGTTCCTCTGCTGCTAATATTATAATGTAAATGAGAACAAAAGTCTTTAAAAATAGAATTGATGACTATTGTGTGGTGTAGGCTGCCTTTTGTTTTAAATCTTGATAATTAAAAAGTGGGGTTGAACAAAACTTTTGATCGTATAAAATTTTTAATACAAATTAATTTTTATAAAACAAATCAATGTTTTGGTGTTTTAATTTCCTTAAATTATAATTATAATTTATATTTAATACATAAGTCTGGCTGGTTCAAACCAATACACCTTTAGTTTCATTATATTCTATACTTAACATTATAATAATTAATATCTATACAATTGACCATTACTCAACTCTTTGCATAAATTGGAGGGGATTAGGAGATAAGTCTTAATCTGCAGACTATGCCTGCAAAAAACAAAACAAACAAGCCAAAAAGAACTCACGAGAAATTGATGACTTCTTCCTCGTCAATGTTTTATTCCGATCTCAGCTAAATAACGCTAACACAATGTGTGTGGTATGTCAAGTGACTTGTTTCACAGCTAGCCAGTAACTTTCTATGAATTGCAATAAAGAAAGACATCTTATTAGGAACAAGATGAAGCTCTAAATATCTTTAATACATCCTAGTACTAGAACAGAGATTGAGAACGCCATCTTTGAAGATCCTATCAAAGGATTGAGAGAGCTCCGACGAAAGGGATCATTGAAGGATTATCTTGAAGGTTCGACTTACTGTCACACAATCTCGTGATGCTTGAACCTTACCTATTGAGCCTACTTTTTAAAAGACTGAACACGGACATTGAGTATCGCATCAAGATTTGGGCAGCTCGTTAACCTTACGACATTTAAGAAATGGCTCAATGGTATTATGGAGTTAATAAATAAGCAGGAGGAATAATCAGACAATGGGTATATTATTACATGTCAATCGTCAATAGTAAAGACAATAAGAAAATACGGAATATGAAAACTATCAACAGGAGGAAGTTGGACGAGAACTATGAAGAAGATAGTGGATTGTTTCCTAAGATTTGTATACAACAGTGATGATGACGAGACCGTTGAGACAGTGGAGACTGTTCTCACCCAACATCACTCTCCTAAAGGGTATACCAACACCACAAGACTAGATACATCATCTTAGTTTACTATCCTGGAAGTGATAACTTATTTCAACTTTCATTTCCAACATTATGGACAAGGTTGCTAAAAGAAGAGGCATTCATATATGTAAAAATTATATAAGAATAATATGTGTTCAAATGCGATTAGCATTTAGGGTAATACATACTCTTAAGACCTGAAGAAATATCGATCAACAATAATTCTATTTTTTGTTTCTCCACTTTCTTTCTTTTCTGCCTGATCTCTAGACATTTTTTAGTTTCTAAACTCTACCTTCTAATCTTCTTTTTTCTTTTAATTCTTGATACAATAACCTCAAAAAGAATAGTGGTATTATGGCAAGACCTGTCCAGTTCAAGATAATGGCGACACTTTTGTATGTTTGCACGAGGCTACACAAAAGAATGAAAGTCTATGACTTAACAATATCTTCTATGAGGAATGTAGTTAATACATTTGTACCTGTGAGTCAACTGCAACTTTTGGAGGTCTCCAAGAACTACAAACCAAGTAGTGTCCTATGTGGCTTGGGCAATTGACAAATGATCTCGATCTATTGACCTAAGATTCTCACTTTCTAGTTCACCACTTGCTTCCTTTGATCTCCCAAAAGAATCAGAAGGAATGTTGATTCCAGCAAATCCAATCATAACAGCAGCAGCCCCAAGATAATCCATCAGGCGAGGGGCATGTCCTTTGAGTGAATCTACAACAGCTGCCAATGGGACTTGAATAGTAAGGCCAGCTGTTGCCACAGTGGTGGTTGTCAAAAGAACGGCCTTGGCCCATAAATAGTCACTCAATACGTTATCCAGCAAGCCTGTTTAAGAATAAAGGAATCAGAAGAAAAGAGGGAAATAGTTCTTTACAAGTTCTTTAGATATAAGGAAAAATGGCTATAGATCTTACACAATTAGAATGCAGTTATACGAGCTGTTTTACAAGAAAGAACAGATATATATGGAAACATCAAATTCTTCAATGATAGATTACAGTGGCAAAACCATGAGATGATTTTCTTGTGGTCAACACAAAACAGATTGCATGGAAAACAATAAACATATGCTATTTTCTTATTGAAAGGGACTAGGCTTCAAAAGGGCAATCCAGGCAACAGTATCTAAGAAGATAAGGCCATAGGACCTTTGAGAAACTTATGGCTAATCACTTTTGACACATCATCAGACACCAAATGTACAAAGATAAGTAGCTTCTTATTTTATTAAAAAGGAAACAACTTATACCTCAATGGAATCAAACATTAAGAGGTAATCCCATAGGAAAACAGAAACTGTTGTGATTCTTTCTGTTACTACTTCCTTTAACACATAACATTGATATAGTTATCCACTGGAACAAAAGTTGTTATCCTAAATGATGATATGCAGTTTAGGAATCTCCCACTACATGTGGTTCTGTGGGTTAATGGAAGCCAGATGAACTCAAGTTCACTAAAACAGCTAATATTCAAGATACACCATGCTTAAAATTGACGAATATGACGAACAAATGCATTGAAGTACAGATCTCTCAATCAATCTTATAACTAATATTGGCCGCATGGCAAGCCAATTATAAACACCTTTACTATGAGAACTTACACGTAGTCCGTGTATAATAGGCAATTTTTTAAAAGAGTAGCTTGACCCTCAAAAGCCACCAAGTATGATTACTTAAAGCATAAAGAAACCACATTATTACAGAATAACAATAACTAGATTACCTAACATATCATCGGCATTTAAGTGAAAAGCACTCAAAAAACAGGAAACCACTGCACCTATGCAGATGTACTTTCGCCCATAAAAACAAAAGGATGGCAGAGATGAGCCATTCTTGATGAAAATAAGATAACATGCACCAAAGTTTTCAAGGAAAATATGACACTTCGTAGTTGAAACAAGATCATATAGTTGGAAGCAACCAATAGAAAATTGAATCTAATGCAAAACAAGAATGTGTTAAATACAAACCTTTGCCAACAATTAGACCAAACTGTTTCCAAGTCAGCGTATTAAAAGGCTCCAAATTGGTGAAATTTAGTATGAGGGCCACTGGGAGGAATATGAAGATGTTGAAAAGTCCTATGAACCCGAGGAACTGTGCCATACTTGCTTGGCCACTTTTTCCATCATCATCTGGTAGCTTCAATCGAATGAGTGTAATATACACAGCATACAACCCAGCTGAGAGAAGAGCAAAAAAGTCTCCAAGAAGTGGATTTGAGGCAATAGAACTTAAACCGCTTTCTGAGTCCCCCAAGCTAACAATTATAGTTCCAGCCATGCATAGAAGTACACTTGAAAGTTTCACCCAAGTAAAATTCTCTCCAAGGCAAGCTAGAGACACCAAAAATGTGAAAAGACTGGATGTAGTACTTAAGATGGTATTTGACTGCACAATGAAAGGGGAAATTCAATAACACTAACATATTGCAGATACAAGCATGAGTAGAATTGAAAGAGACTTACTGTCACAGTAGTGTACTTCAATGATAAGTTGAACGTCAGCTGAGCAAGGAACCAAAATGGGCAAACAAGCAGGCTGACCTTTGCCATTCTAGTACGTGTCCAACGTCCTTTTGAATCAACTCCATCATTAGCATCCTCATCTACTTTAAGTTGACCAGGTAAAGCCCTTTGTACCTCATAACTAACATATCCTGGACTCGAACCACCATCTTTCCCACAAGATTCATTCTCTCCTTGTTCCGTAATCACAGATACTTCCGACCGATCAACTTTTGTCACCAAACTACCATCGTCAAGAAGAATGGCCTGCTCGGAGTCTCCTACTTCTTGCAAAGGACTGCGCATTTTGTTCCTCCAGAACATAACAGTATCATAAGAATCCTCCAAATGCCGTCCAAGTTCAACGATTGGAATGTACACCACAAACAATGAATTGCATATGTATGTAATGAGAAATGGTGAAACGCCAGCATCAACCACAGATTGAACTACAAAACTGGCAGCTATCCAGATAGTGGCTACAGCAACTATGTATATCAAACCAAGAGCCCATCTCCAAACTTCACGGTCCTTATCCTTGGAAGCCATAATTAAAACCCAAAAAAAAGAAAACTTAATATTCCAAAAAGGCTCAGATATTTGACCCGAGTCTCAATTCACAGCATACGAACAATCATATTCATAGATCCCTTAGGGTAGACAATATGGCATATCCCAGAACTGAGGGAAACCGAATATCATCGAACCTGGGGTAAAATATAGAAAAAGAGAAAAGGCAACTAAAACAGAAGTTGGCGTCTGACCAACCAAGATATCTAAAGAGCTTGATAAGAACCCAACAAAATTATCGAGTCAAAAGTCTCTCAGCGCTTACAAACGTCGAACAGGTGAATCAGAATAAGTGGGTTTCCGACCGAAAATTGGGGGCTTCTGGGACTATACACGCGGGACCTGAGAATAGGATTATGTTGAGATCCAAACGCTGGGAACAGGATCATCTGCCCCTTCAAGAGAATTTTGTGTATTTAAATGAGGGGGTATACAATTATACATTAAGAATTCAAAATGGAATTTCTATTTTTAGTATATTTAATAAAAATAATCATGTATATTTAAATGAGGTGGCGTAAACTGATAGAGTATTAAAAATAAAATTTCTATAAGAGATAATTTGGTATATTTAAATAAGATGACATAAGTTAAAATAAAAAATAAAAAATAATTTTTTTAGAAATCATTACATTACTTTTCTATAATTAAGTTTTTAAATATAGTTTATTATTTAAAAAATTAATAGTAATAATAATAATAATAATAATAATAATTTTTCCTCTCTCTCTCTCTTTCTCTCACCATCTAGAGATCATAAGTGACTATTATTATTACAAATATTTTTAAAAAAATTATTTTAAAAAAATAAATGTTTTTATTTGATAATAATGATCACTAGTAACTAAATAAGGACCATATAATTCGGTCCTTTCAATCAAGAATTCCCCTAAACTTGAGTTCAATTATACATGTATTATACCGTAGGCTTTTGGATTTCTAACAAGATCCCTGGAATGGATACTAAAATGTCTTTCAATTCCTTCCTACAGCATATTGATGTGTGGAATACTAATTAATCTCGTTCAAAAGGCAAGAGGATTCTTGCAAGGTGATACACTTTCCCTTTATTTATTTGCTCTAGGAATGGAGGTTGTCTCAAGAGTTTGTAACGCGTAGCACGGACCTTATTACGCACCCAGGATCAAACATAAATGGGTAAAAACGAAGGAAAAGCGGAATACCTAGTTTCGGTTCCATTCTGACTTCCGCAGCGGTTTTCGCCATCCAAACGACCTCCGATCTTCCCGGGCCTATTCAGGAAGTTGATCACCGTCGTTCACTCTAGGTCTTTCTGCAGTTTACTTAACCACGAGCTCTCGTAATGGGTCAGAGCACTTGATGCTCGTGAATTTCATAAGTAACTACAGGAGACCTTAACCTTTATATAGCTTTCATATCGGGCTTCCCCATCACAAGGCCGAT
>JANZLF010000007.1:1397323-1411238 GCA_026546835.1 Erythroxylum foetidum | reverse complement strand
TCAGGATGTCAAGTATATGTCCTATAAGAGTGGGGTTCTATAATAGTTTTATTTTATTAGAAGTGGGAATTATAGCACCAACTTTAGTTGCATGCCATACTTCGATATCTACAGATTGGAGATATATGATCATTCTCTCTTTCTAGTATGAGTAGTTGTTTCCATTGCAATAAGGAGGCTTTGAGACGGACTATCCTTTAAAACTTTTCAAGGTGTTTGCTATGATCTATCACGTGTGCTAAAACATAAAAATGTGAAACCTTGCTCTGATACCAAATGATAAAATCAAATACATGAAAGAGGGGGTGAGTTATGTGTATAAATTTTTTTTCTTTCAATTCATATAATAAACAAAACTTAGTTTAAATAGTAAGAGCATGTCAAACGATAAAGCCTTTTTAAACGATAGGAGTTTGTTAGTCAGTAGGAGTCTTTTGTGGGATAGGATCTTACTTAAAAGAGAGGAGCCTACTAAATGATAAATCATGTTAAAACAATTTAAAAACAAAAGGCTCTTATTAAAGTTGAAAGGAACCACTTGCAAGTTGAAAATAGAAGAAGCCTTTTAAAAATGTGAAAGAGCCTTTAAAAAACAACACACAAATAATATAATGTGGAAATTTAAAAGTTAAAGAGAGAGAGAAGAAAGACGCTATCAATTTATATTAGTTTGACTTACAAATTAAGCCTACATCTAGTCCCAAAGTATCCAACTTGAGTGTTTCACTATAAAAACTAAGTATTAAATTTGACGAGCCTCTCTAAGCTCACAACTACATATTTTTCAAGGTTCTCCAATCTTTCACACTCAAAGTATATAACAAGCTTCTGAAAAGCTCATAGAAAAACAAAATAACAATTTCTCTTTTGATAGAGTGATTTCACTTTCTAAATCACAATAGTAATGATATGATTCTCAAGAGTATAGATGTTTCTCAAAATGTTTCAACAATCTGAATATGTTCATTTTGGTTCATAAGTGTTGTTGCTCTTAAATAGTTAATTTCTTTAACTAACCGTTACTTCACTCACATCTTGAGTCAACTGGGTGCATTTAATCTTGAATAACTTCAATGTCATCTTAGCCAAAAAATCTTTCAGTAATCATGGAGCTAATATATTACCTTCATAATTAGTAGTATCCTTTTGGATAAACCATTTTTACTAAGGTAAATTCATAAAGCAAGCTCCTGCAAGAAAGAAAGTGTATTTCTTATGCTTTTATTTCCTTTTTAAGAAATAAACTGTTAATTTTACAAGGAAATAAATCCAATTTGAATTTTAAAATATTATACAATTATCATTAAAATCGTTAAATATAAATCTTGAGTTAACAATATGAGGTTTGGCTATAGTTAACGGTATGTGACTTTTTATTTCCTATTAATGAATTATATCATTGATCTAGTTTCTTTCAATATTTGTCCTTATTTTTGTCTTTTAAAAAATAAAGAAAAAAGAGAAAAAAGAAAACAAAAAGAGAATTAGTGAATTGATTTTAGTAATTCACTTTAGTATTTCCTTCTAAAGTTGTACATAATTAATGAATTGATTATAATGTAAGATTATAATGTAAGGGAGAAGTTGTTATGAAAGATCAATCCTTACGGTTATAGTTAATTTTCATCATTATTCTTATGAGTGATTTCTTCTAATTCCTAGCCTTTACACTAAGTTGTGGAACAGAGATTTTGCATTTTTCATAGCTGATGGTATATGGATTTAATTGGATGTTAATTTTTATACGTAATACTCTACTAAGTGTTTTTCTTGATTTACTGCTTTTGATTTTTTTTGAACTACAGGACCTAAATGTTTGTCACCTTAACGTTTGATCCCATTACAACCTTTAAATTCCTTTGATTCATCATTATGAATGTGAATCTTTAGTAGCAAATAACTGAAAAGATATACAAAGTTATGGAATGTCTTGATTATAAAAGGTGTTTGCGTGTTTTTGTAGATTGATTTTAGTTTTAAATATAACTTGTCAAAATCTGTCGATATGTTGCTTAATTTTTTATGGAAATGGTTACTGACTGATCATGAATAAAAAAATTGAATGTTTAATTAGTTCCATAGATTTGAAAGTTAGTCCACCTTTATTATAACAATTTATTCTTATAAAATATGGTTAAACATGAAGTGTTTTCATTTAGTTTTGATCTTTAGTTTTACTTTAGGATAGCCAAAAACTAAGTGTGGAAGAACTTCATAAGTTTTTGATTGACTATATATTTATTCCCTAGTGCTTAAAGAATAATATTATGAGATGTCTCTTATTTAGATTCATATTTTGGATTAGGTACAAGTTAGAGGAACAAGAACCAAAATAAGCTAAATTCACATACTTGGTGTGATTCTATCAATGTTTGATCTTATTTACTTTTGTAGAGCAAGGAAGAGATGAGTTAAGGTGAAGACAAGAAAGAAAAGTGGAAGAATTGGAGTCACTGCAACTTACACAGTTGTGTATGAGAACGTGTAACTCATTAGAAACATGTATGAACTCTAAGATGATGTTTTAAGCACCCTTATATACATGACCAACTGAGACTGTGTAACTATACAATTTTTGCAAAACATATTAGAGACACAAAAGGAGGCAGACTCCCTTCCCTTTTGAGAGTTTTAAGTAGCTAATCTTCTTCTTTCAGTTTAAAGGGGATATCAAGGTCAATGAACATTTTTTGTGGATTGATCAATTTTAATTGTAACGTACCACTCCCATAGAGCATATACCTGACATACTGAAGGATATTCAGGAACATACTCTATGAAAATGACACCTTAAGATAGTTAAATTAATTCATTTTACATTTTAATCCATCGCACATAACATAAAACATTCCAATAATCATGTTGTTCCATTTTTATTCACAAATATATACAGTCTCAAATGTCATTACATTTCCAAAATTCACATGTACAATATACAACAGTTGAAAGATACAGTTGTTGATACAACACAATTAAGACATTTGCAGGTGATCCCAACACTAACCCATATCCAAATACAGAAGTTATTTCAACTAGACTAGCTAGGTTTCTCCTGAAACTGAAAAAAATAATGTTGCAATTTTGATGAGTCCGTGAACTTAGTAAGCTAACCGTCATCGATATGCTCACTCAAAACAAACATAAATATCTCAAGTATATATATGACAGCTAAATCAGTATCTCATATATCACATCATTCATAATTTAGTACCTGATCACAATATACATCATATTCCAATAAGTCCATTATGAACATAAGCATTTCATATAATCATTTTAGAATAATTCAATCATCCATTTGTACACAAATATAGCATATCATTATATCAACTCAATTCAGTCATTCATTGTAATTATTCATATGATATATATATAGATATACATACATACATTATAATTTGTACACAAATATAGCATATCATTATATCAACTCAATTCAGTCATTCATTGTAATTTTTGAGCTTTAAGCTCTTTTTTATGATAGTCACTCTAATCACAACTCCTTTATCTGAATATGCATATTCATATGGTGGAATACATGATTTCACATAATATGCTATCAATTACTTTCATTTGGTGTGCACAGTCATTTATCACAATCATCTGATCGGAGTCTAGCATTCAACATTCAGTTGAGTACACATTTTTCACACATTAATATCTATTTAGTAAGCACTTCCTATACGGTCCCGAATATTTAACTCCTCAGACAATTGATGGTTCAAAATTTCACAATCATATCATTAACAGTTCAATATTTGAAAGTTAATAAAAAATAATTCAAATATAGTGGGAAAAATCTAGGTTAACTCAAATAATTAAAACCGAAACATATATATATGTAATTGAGATTACAAATCTAAGTTAACTCACAATATGCTCTAGAATAGTTATTGCTTTGACAATCCGACAATGTCTAGATACTATCAGTCAATTTGTGCTTCTAAATTATACAATGCACACATAATCAACATAGATGGAGAACCATGGGCATGTGAAAGACAATAAAAGAAATGGACATGAGCTTGCAAAAGGAGGCTTAGGAGCTGAAATTAGATCAGATTTGAAGTCTAAATGTGCAAGGCAAGGGGCTAAACGAAATTCCCATATCAAAGGCCCAACATTTAAGTCTAATGTTCCTAAAGATCCATTACAAGATTTTAGAGGCCAACTGAAAAGAGCTAGGGCCAAAGCAATGAAACAAGCATTGAATTATTTAATCCAAGATCTTTAAGAGATAAAGCCCATATTATTGAGTCAGAGTTCATCCCATAAAATTCCAAGAGGCATTTTCTTACTCTTTGAAGCCCAACATGAAGTGTCCAAAGGCCCACATGGAATTCAATTAGGAGAACTCACTTAAAATAACATGTGACTTTTAAAAATAAGGATAAGGATGTGATCTATAAGGTCCAATATGTTTAGATCACCTTTTAATTAGTTTCCTTTTTTGTTTTCCTTAAAATAAGGTCATCTAGTCAACACCTTTATAAGTTTATTTTGTTTCATTTTAGTTTTTGATTTGTTTCCTTTTATTTAGTTTCTTCCTTAGGACATTAATTTAGGAAGTTTTTCCTATAAATAGGCACCCTTTATGTACTTTGAAAGGGATTTTCATTTAGAAATAATATTGGGAGCTTTTTTGCTTTCTTTGTATTCTTTGAGAATACTTGACTTATAGAAAGAGTGGTCTTCCTTTATGGCATTCCAAGGTTAGAGTTCTAAGAGACATGTTCTCTTAGATTTCTTTCCATTGATCAACGTTCTTGCTGGGTTTCTAAGAGACAAGTCATCTTAGGGTTCTTTCCATTGACCAAAATTATTCTAACCCCTCTTTTCTCTTTGTGTTTTATTTCTATCTTTTCAATTTTGATTCTTGTGCTTCCATGTGGATTTGATTATAGCTGTTCCCGAGTATAGCTCCATCTTACTAAAGGTTCTCTAGGGTAAGTTCCTATTAGGTCGCAAATGATTTGGTATCAGAGCTTCGGTTGCTAGATTTCAAATAACTATCCTTTTTTGTTGTTCATTTCCACTCTTCTTTTCTGTCCATGTTTCATCCATTGTTTCGTTCATTTTTTGTTTAAGTTTTTAGCTAATTAGTAGGCTTTTCTTCAAGTTCATAATCTCTTGTTTCTCCTCGTTTTAAAATTATTCAAATCCAAGCTTTTTAGAGCAAGTTATACTAAGTTGAATTTTAAGAGCCTCCAATATCTGAAAATTGTTTTGCATTTTTTCCATATTTATTTTTGTGAACTTTAAATTATTTGGAGAAAAAAAAAGAAGTTGAAGTCAAAAGTGAGAATAAATATAAATTCATCAAAAACGAAAAATAAAAAAGAAAAATAAATTCTTCAAAAAAAATAAATTCATCAAAAAAGAAAACAATCAGAGTATGTGTTGCAATTTCTAGAAAAGCGAAGTCCAAATTTTCTACTTTCCTAATTGCAATCAAATAAAGATAACATCTTTCCTAATACTTAAACTTGAATTGCAAGTACTTTCCTATCTTATATTGCTTAGAACTTGATTACTTTCCAATTTGCTTCGCTTTCTTACTTCAATTACTTTCCTATTTTGTCTTTCAAGTTTGACTTTCCTTGAGGTAATCACTTCCTTAGTTCATTCCTTATTATATTTTTCCTTTACTTAGTTTCCAAGTTTCTCCACTTTCCCATCACTTTTCTTTCCTAATACTTTCAAAGAAAACTTCTTTTTTTCTTTCTTGTTTCCATATTTTTAAGCCCTCCTTTCCCTTCAGATTCGCTTCCCTTTACATATTCGTCTCCTTTACTTTTTGTTCTTTATTTTCCACACCTTATTCCCCCTTTTAATTCTTTGAGAATTTTATTTTAGAATTCTAATCTTGACTGCCACTTGGTTTGAATGCTTCTATTTAGTTACATCTTGCTTTAAATAAGGATACTATAGAAAGCAAGTTGAGTGGTAAAAGAGAAAAGTTTTGCATTATAAAAAAACTAATTTTGTTTGATACTGGAGTTCTTGGGAATCTGTTGAGTGTATACACATGAGGTTGAGTGGTGAGCTCCATATTGTTTTTTTCATTCACTAACATTTTTCAGTTCATAAACATGTCTTAAGAAGATGAATCACATAACCAAGATCTCAAAGTCTTTATGAAGATTGTGCAAGATTAATATCAGATGTTAAATGCTAGGTTAGATGACATCTAATCCATGCCAGACACCAAAGGCCCTAGAAGGAAGTTACATGAAGAAGATGAAGATGTGCAATCCTAGGATGAAGGCCCCCATCACTAGAAGAGGTAGATAAGCTCCTTATTGTAATGAACCTGACAACATAAAATTAAAAATCCCTTCTTTTTAAGGGAAAAATGATCTTGAATTGTATTTAGAGTGGGATAGGAAAACATAATATGTATTTAAGTGTCATACCTATAGTGAAGAGAAAAAGAAAAAACTTGTTGCTGTTGAATTTTATTACTATTCTAGTATTTGGTAGGATCAATTGCAAATAAATAGATGGCAGAATCTTGAAAGACCAATCCATACATGGTAAGAAATGAAAGCCATCATGAGAAAGTGCTTTGTTCCCAATCATTAATATCGAGACTTATTCAATTGACTGCAAAGATTGAGGTAAGGATCTATGAGTGTTGAAGAATACCACCAAGAGACAGAGATCATCATGATTAGGGCCAATGTTGAGGAGTACTTGGAAGCTACCATAAGAAGATTTATCAATGGTTTGTGCCTTGAAATTTCTTCCATTGTAGAGCTGCAAAATTTCCTTGAAATGAATAAGTTGTTGCATGAGGCTGTCATGGTAAAAAAGCCATTAAAGATCCAAAATGGTGTTGGATTGAGTTCCCAGAAGAAAAGCTTGAAGGAGTCTAAAAATTCCTTTAAATCTATAGGAGACATCAAGCCAAAGGAGGAAACTAAGCTTAAATTCTCTACTTCAAATCCCAATGGTAGAAATGACTCTAAACCTTATTTTTCCTCTATTCATTCTTCTAAAGTTAAGTGCTTTAAATTTCAATGTTTTGGTCATATTCTTTCTTAATTCCCTAACAAAAGAACTATGATTTTCCTTAAGAATGGTGATGTTGCTAGTAAAAGTAGTGACAATGATGATTTTGATGATGTGCCTCTATTGACGAATGCTTCCAATGTTAATTGTGATGTTGAGGTTAGTAAAGTCTTTATAGCTAGGCATGCTCTTAATATCCAACCAAAAGAAGATCTTGAAGAAGAGCAACGTGAGAACCTCTTTCATACAAGGTGTCTCATTAATGGTAAAGTTTATAGCATGATCATAGATAGTAGAAGTCGTGCCAATGTTGCTAGCACTTTTCTTATTGACAAGCTTAATTTGCCTACTTTGTAACATCCTAGACCATATAAATTGCAATGGCTTAATAATTGTGGTGAGGTGAAAGTCACCAAATAAGTGATGATTGTATTTTTTGTTGGTAAGTATCATAATGAGATTTTATGTGATGTCACACCCATGTATGCTGGACATGTTTTACTTAATAGGCCATGGCAATTTGATAGAAAAGTTAGGCATGATGGATACAAAAATTGTTATTCTTTTCCTTTTCATGGTAAAAATATTATGCTGAAACCTCTTAGGTCCATTCAAGCTTATGAGGATCAAGTATAGATTGAGAAAGAAAGCAAATTGAGAGCAAAAGAAAAGACACAGAGAGAGGTTGAAAAGAAAGAAAAAGATAGAGAAAATAAAATTAGTGGCAAAAGTGGAGAAAAGAGAGTGATTTTATTTGCTAAAAAAAGTGAGATCAAGAGAGCATTAAAATATGAAGAATCTTGTATACTTTTATATAAAGATGTTTTCTTAACTATTAATGAGCTTGATCAATCTTTGTAATCTAGTTTTTTGTCTTTGATGCAAAACTTCAGTGTCTTATTTCTAGAGGACATTCCCAATGGATTGTCTTCTTTGAGAGGCATTGATCACTATATAGACTTCCTTACTAGAGCTTTAATTCCGAATAGTCTTGCGTATAGAGCCAATCCAGAAAAAAATAAAGAAATCCAAAGACAAGTTGAAGAGCTTATAAAAAAGGGCTTTATGAGAGAAAGCTTGAGCTCGTATACCGTGCTGGTTATACTTGTTCCTAAGAAAGATGGCAGCTAGAGAATGTTTATTAACTTTAGAGCCATCAATAAAATCACGGTGAAATATCATTAGCCTATCCCTCATTTAGTTGATATGGTTAATGAGTTACATGGTGCTTGTATAGTTTATAAAAATGATCTTAGAATATCAAATTTGCATGAAAAAGGGTGATGAGTGGAAAACTACTTTCAAAACTAAGTTTGGGTTGTATAAGTGGTTAGTTAGGCCTTTTGGCTTGACTAATGCACCCAGTACTTTCATAAGTTTGATGAATCATATATTTCATCCTTTTATTGGAAAGTATATGGTTATTTATTTTGATGATATTCTAGTGTACTCTAGGAGTTTAGTTGATCATGTGAAACACTTTCATTATATGTTTGGAATTTTAATAAAGAATAAGATGTATGCGAATTTAGAAAAATGTTCCTTTTTCATAGATACTATTGTGTTTCTTAGTTTTATTGTAGGTTCTATAGGATATCAAGTTGATGAAGAGAAACTGAAGGCAATTAGAGAATGGCCATCTCCCAAGAATGGGAATGAAGTTCAAAGCTTCCATGGCTTGGTAAGCTTCTATAGGAGATTTCTAAAGAATTTCTCTACTATTGCTTCCCCTTTGATTGAATTGGTAAAAAAGAGTGTGATTATTAAATGGGATGATTCAAAAAGTTCGCTTTTAACACCTTGAAAGAAAATTTGACCAATGATCCTCTTCTTATTCTTCCTCATTTTTCTATAATTTTTTAGGTTGAATGTGATGCTTTTGGAATAGGCATTGGTGCCATTTTAATGCAGGATTCTAAACCCATTGCTTATTTTAATGAAAAACTAAGTGGTGCTGCTTTAAATTACTCAACTTATGATAAAGAGTTTTATGCTTTAAAAGGGTCTTTAGAGACTTAGCAACATTACTGATGGCCCAAAGAATTTATCATTCATTTTGATAATGAAAGTTTGAAATTTCTAAAGTCCTAAGGTAAATTGAACAAAAGACATGCTAGGTGGATAGAATTTATTGAAACATTTCCTTATGCTATTAAGCATTAACAAAGGAAAGAAAACATTGTTGCTGATTCTCTTTCTAGGAGATACTCTCTTCTTACCTCTATATATGATAGATTACTTAGTTTTCAGATGTTGAAACGCATGTATAAATCTGATTGTGACTTTGCAGAAATTTGGAAATTTTGTGAAAAACTTGGTATTGATAATTTCTATAAATTTTATGGAAGTCTATAGATAAACTTTGTGTTCCATCTCGATCTATGTGTGAATTACTTATTAGATAGACACATTGTGGTGGATTGATGGAGTCACTTTGGTGTTAAGAAAACTTTAACTTTTCTGCATGAACATTTTTATTGGCCTAACATAAGAAAGGATGTTGTTTCTGTTTGTGCTAAATGTATTACTTATAGGCATGCAAAATCTAAGGTTCAATCAAATAGTTTATATTCTTTCTTACCCTTCCCCTCTCATCCTTAGGTTGATATATCTATGGACTTTGTGCTTGGATTGCCTAGAGCATCTTGTAGAAAGGATATCATCTTTATGGTGGTTGATCGATTTAGCAAGATGGCTCATTTTGTTGCTTATTCTAAAACCAATGATGTTATTCATATTGCTGACTTGTTCTTTAAAGAGGTTGTAAGATTGGATAGGTTTCCAAAGACTATTGTGAGTAATAGAGACGTGAAATTTCTTAGTCACTTTTGGAGAACTCTATGGAATAAACTTGGCATCAAACTCTTGTTTTCTACTATTGCACATCCATAAATGAATGGTCAAACTGAAGTGATAAATATAACTTTGACTACATTGTTGCGTGCAACCATCCAAAAGAACTTGAAGAATTTGGAAAAGAGTCTCCCACATATTAAGTTTTCTTATAAAAGTGTTATTCATTCTTCTACTAAGTTTTCTCCTTTTGAGATTGTTTATGGGTTTAATCCTTTAACTCCTTTGGAAATTCTTCAATTGTCTTCTAATAAGTTTACTAACCTTGAAGGTATGAAAAAGATTAAATTTGTGCAGGAGTTGCATGATAAAGTTAGAACCAACATTGCAGGAGTTGCATGATAAACCCGAAGATTAGGTTTAGGTGTATCTGAGAAACGAGAGGTTTCCAAAACAAAGAAAATCTAAGCTACAGACAAGAGGAAATGGCCCCTTTCATGTTTCAGAAAGGATTAATGATAATGATTATAAAATTGATTTGCCTAGCTCCTATGGTAATGTTAGTGCTACATTTAATGTATCTAACTTATCCCTCTTTGATGTTGCAGATTCAAGGATGGAGGGAATTATGGAAAACCATAGGCATGTGAAGGACAAGAACAGAAGCATATATGGGGTGATCCACCCTAAGGAAGCTAGGACATAACTTATGTGGACATAAGCTTGCAAAAGGAGGCTTAGGAGCTGAAATTGGATTAGATTTGAAGTCTGAATGTGAAAGACAAGGGGCTAAACGAAATTCCCATATCAAAGGCCCAACATTCAATTCTAACGTTCCTAAAGATCCATTACAAGATGTTGGAAGCTCAATGAAAAGAGCTAGGGCCAAAGCAATGAAGCAAGCATTGAATTGTTTGATCCACGACCTTTAAGAGATAGAGCCTATGTTTTTTAGTCAAATTTTGTCTCATAAAAGTCCAAGAGTCATTGTCTTACTCTTTGAAGCCCAACATGAAGTGTCAAATCCCCCAATTGGAATCTGATTGGGAGAACTCATTTAAAATACCATGTGACATTTAAACATAAGGAGAAGGACTTGATTTATAAGGTCCAATATATTCAGATCATGTTTTAGTTAGTTTCCCTTTTTGTTTTCCATGAAATAAGGTCTTCTAGTCAACACCTTTCTAAGTTTATTTTATTTCCTTTTAGGGGTTGAATTGTTTCCTTTTATTTAGTTTCTTCCTTAGGACATTAATTTAGGAAGTTTTTCCTATAAATAGGCACCCTCTATGTACTTTGAAAGGGATTTTCATTCAGAAATAATATTGGGAGACTTCTTGCTTTCTTTGTATTCTTTGAGAATACTTGACTTATTGAGGGAGTGGTCTTCCTTTGTGGTGTCCCAAGGTTAGAGTTCTAAAAGATAGGTTCTTTTAGGGTTCTTTCCATTGACCAACATTTTTGCTAGGGTTAGGTTCTTTTAGGGTTCTTTCCATTGACCAACATTTTTTAAGGATTAAACGAGATAAGTTATCTTATGGTTCTTTCCATTGACTAACATTCTTCTAACCCCTTTTTCTATTTGTATTCTATTTCTATCTTTTCAATTTTCTTTCTTGTGCTTCCATGTGTGTTTGATTCTAGCTGTCCCGGGCATAACTTTATTTTGTTAAAGGTTCTTTAGGATAAGTTCTTATTGGGGCTCACATCACACTTCCAATACAGTCCTGAATATTTAACTCCTCAAACAATTGATGGTCTGAAATTTCACAATCTTATCAGTAATAGCTCAATATTTGAAAGTTAATTAAAAACAATTCAAACATAGTGAGAAATCATCTAGGTTAACTTACATAATTCAAACAGAAACACATATATAATTGAGGTTACACATCTAGGTTGTTGCACCCCAAAATTTTTCTTTAATTTGTATTTATTTGATTATTTTATTTTCTTAGAATTTAGTTCATTAATTTATCAAATATGAAGTAGAAATTAGAATTTACAATGGAAATGTTAGAATTAAATTAGAGTATAGTATGGTGTTTAAATAGACTAAGGAGTAAGTAGTCTTTAGATTAAATGAAAGAAGAATAAATTGGAAGAACAAAAGAAAGGAGGGGTATTTTTAGAAGAACAAGACCAAAATGTGGTGATATTTAAGAAAAAGAAGAGAAGAAAGAAGAGAAGAGAAAAACGTGGAAAATAAAAAGAAGAAGAAGAAGAAAGTCGTGGAACTAGAGAAGGAAGAAGACAAAAACGCGGTGAAACTAGAAAAGAGGAAGAAACAATTTGTTTAAGGTAAGTTCATCTTTCCTTCTTACTTAGGTAGAAAAAGGAGTAGAGAAATGAGTTTGTGAAGGAAGAATGAAGAGAAACCCTAGTTGGATGATTGTGGATTTTTAGCTGGGTTTTGAGTTTTTTAACCTTGGTAAACTATGGGTAGATTAAGTTTAAGCTTGATTTTGCTTTTGATTGTTGAAGCTTTATGAACTTCTTTGAATGTGGGTTGAATGAGATTTTGGTTTGTGTTTAGGAAACTAAGAAAATCTCACTTAAGAACAAGAAGAATGACATAATTGAACTTGGATTTGTAAGCAATTTAGGTGGGCAATATGTTTATAGTTATTGTGATAATGAGTCAATACTTGTTTGCTTAATTGTTTAAATTGCTTGAATTGAATTGTTATGATGGTTATGAAATGCATGATTATTTATTACCATGATTATGCATTAAATGATATTAAGACATTTTGTATGGATGAAAAGAGGAAAAAGCATAAGAAGTATGAGAATATGATTTTTAATGAAATGAATTTGAGCATAAGAATTTGCTTATGATTGGGTAAAAGAGGAACCATTTCATTCATTACGTGCACATTGACTAAAGCCTTCTCTCGACTGCCCGCTTGTGGAATATGAGATCTTGAGAATTAGACTCATTTTTTTCATGGCGTAAGCTTTGGTTTCTCCATTTCGTTTCATGGGACACTCAAGCAATTTATTTGTGCATTGCATTTCGATTTGAAAGCATGATGCATAGCTTGCGTGTTATATTGATGATTGTGAGTTACATTTTGTGATTTATGTGAGAACATGTTGAACTATGAGATTGGAATTGTGACTATGAATAATTTGACTACTCAATGAATGAGTTGTATACATTTATAAATATGTGATATGCTTGATATATGTGACTCGTTATCACTAGCTATAAATATATTAGCCATTAAGTCTAGTTGCTCAACCTATTATTTTCCACTCATCATGTACAAAACAGGAGAATTGGTGATCCTTGTAAAGGTTTTGGAAACTCCAAGATAACTACTTTTAGCAATTAAGTTAGTTCAACTATTTTTAGGATAGCTTTATAAGCATGTTAGAATAAGCCTCCATTGTATTTTGTATTTTTGTATTGACCCAATGATATGGTTTTTGACATTTAACTAAAGCTGTTATACTAACTCTTTGATTAGTAATTAGAGTAAGATTTGAAAAAGATGTTTGCGTATGTTTATATATATCCATTGGTTGAGTTGTTAAAATTATGTTGGTAATGAAATTGCATGTTGATAGAATGGAATAGGATGTAATGTGTAATGTTTATTGGAAAATGTATATTAGGGATGGAAATGGAAAGTATGATAGAGTTGGATTGTTAGGTTCTGGGTTGTGAAATTTCATCTTTCACCGCGGCAAAGCCATGGGTACGCCACGACGAATCTTTCCTGAAGGGTTTTGTGTTAAATTTTGGAAGTTTGCCATAGTAAAGCTAGAAGTTCATTGTGGCATATTGTTGGACCCCGTTTTTGGAGCCCAACATCGGACATGAAAGCGTGGTGCGTGATGCGTGCGGTGAAACATATAAATGAAAAGAATGAAAAGAAATTCCCTCGGAAGCACAAGGGGCATCGCCGCGGCGTAAGATGTCCCGTCGCGGCGAGCCCTCTTGACCTGCCACACCGCGACAAGCAATGAAGCCCTCGCCGCAGCGACCGCAAGCCTTCGGCCCACCATGAATAAACCTAAAACTTTTCTCATTTTTATTAAAAACAACCCATCCCAAAACTCAACAAGATACAACCAAGCAACTACTAAATGATTC
>JANZLF010000007.1:1296150-1308896 GCA_026546835.1 Erythroxylum foetidum | reverse complement strand
GGAGACTCTATAGCTACATGACTCCTTTTGCTTCAAAGAATCCTCGGAGAGCATATGTCAATTATAGAGATCTGGATATAGGAACAAACCTCCCAGGCCACACAAGTTACGAGAAAGCAAGAATTTGGGGTGTTAAGTACTTCAAAAATAATTTCCGTAAGTTAGTGCAAGTGAAAACTGGAGTTGATCCCACTAATTATTTTAGAAATGAACAAAGTATCCCGCCTTTTCCAGGATCGTCATGTACTAAATAAGCTTGTATACTTACATCAATTCAACACCTAGCTTGTCATATCGTCGGTGGCTTTGAAGGACGCTTGTATTCTGAGTGACCTAATAAATATATCAACTATTGTGGAATATGAGTCAATCAATAGTTTCAACAGTGTACTTGATCCTCTGAAGGCTTTGAGGTTGATTTAGTTTTGGTCGGGTCGGTCATGCTAGGCCCAGGTCCAACTCTAGGATGTTGAGTGGGTCGATCGACCCATCCCTAAGATGTTGAATTAAACACGTCAAGTATTTACTATATGAGACCATTTTCTCTTCATGATGCAGGTATGACTCAAATAACCCTGATATTCTTTGTTCATTGATACAAAACCTACGACAAAGAGCTAACTTAGGCATCGGAGGGGCAAGCCGGCAATCAACCCCCAGCGTGCCTTTATTGTTTTTGCAGGTATCTCTTAATCCAAGCTAATCGAGATCATGGATCCAAGCAATGGCGTCCCACCCCAACAGAATCAAACTGAACCAGTTGGCGCCCACAGTGGGGCCGGGCGTCAGGGCACTACGTCCAGAAGCACACAGATAAGTTAGACGGCAGCGACAAACCCGGATGTAGCCGTCGTCGCAGCACTCGCACTTCAACGAATGGGTTTGCAATTACCTGTCGCCGCCCTTCCACCGATTCATCATGATCCCCAGACCCATCCCCCACCTATCACCCAAAACCCTAGCACAGACGAGCTACCCCCATCAAACCCGAATAACCACACACAATCCTCACATCCAAATGATCAACCACCACCCCAAAATCGAGATCAAGAAGAGCAAAGCGTAGCTTTGGAGGATAACGCCGGAAACAATTCACCCCTCACATCCAACACCCTATCAACACGAACCCTCCTCCACAAAAAATCTCTCTTACCCAAAGACAAATACAGGAAGCGGCCGATCTACTGATTCGACAAATCTTACAATCTCAAACAAACCAGCAGCGAATCGCCACTTAACAAATAGGTACGATAGCCGATCGTCATTCTGCTGAAACTCTCAAAAAATTCGTGGATGACCGAATCAATATAGCCATGAATTCCTATCCAGGTCAGCCATCAACAAAATACAGCTCTCCTTTCATTCAGGAGATCTTGGATAGCCTTTCAGCGGTCGGTACTAAGATACCAACGCCTGAAAAATATACTGGAAAGACCGATCCTCTCGACTACCTTCAGTATTTGCAGTTGATGATGAACCTCCATTGTATCCCTGATGCCATTCAATGTAAGGCTTTCTGCACGGCCTTTTAAGAAGGAGCCCGACGATGGTTCAACAGTTTACCTCTGTGCTGCATCACTTGTTTTGAAGATTTTAAGTCGCTATTCCTCAACCAGTTCGCCACAAGTAAGCGGTCATAGAAGACTGCCTTGGAAGTGATGCAGTTGATCCAAGGAAGAACTGAAAGTTTACGGGAGTTCATCACTCGGTTTAACAATAAAGCTGTTGAAGTCTCTGACCTCACCTACTCGTCCATGTTGGCTGCCCTTATGAGCAACACGAGTGATGAAGAGTTCAAAAAATCATTGGCCCTCGATCAACCCAGGTCTATTCAAGAGATAAGAAATCGGGCGGATAAATAGATTCAGCTCGAGGAAGTGTTGAAAAACACAAAACGCAGGGCGGATGATCGTTCGTCAAACGGCAGAATAGATGGTTCACACGAGCGACAGAAGGATCAGTCTAGCTGAAGGAAGCCGACTGATCAAAAGGACCAACGATGAGAATCCTTCACCCCACTCAACAGGCGGTATGCGGAAGTACTGGCAGCCATGAGAGCAGAAGGGGAATCCTTCCGAGAACCTAATAAGTTGAAAACTCCCCTAAAAAAAGAGATCCCGATTTATATTGTCGGTTCCATAGAGATGTAGGTCACGACACGGAGGACTGTTGGGACTTAAAGCGAGAAATCGAATCCCTTATTCAAAGGGGAAAGCTGGGTAGATTTTTGAAAGAAGGTACAAATGCCGAACGGGAGAATGAGGGTAGGAGCGGTCAGTCTGATAACTGACGGAAGCCTTGGAACCAAAAAGATGCGAACGATGGAGCAGGGAGGAGCAGGAATACAGACGACCAACGCGACACGAGAAGACAGTCCAGGGCAAGAAGCGACAAAAATGCCGGTCAACAAGATGATCGACCGGTTAGAGTCATAAACATGATTTCTGGTGGGAGTGCAGCAGGAGGGTCCACTGTTAGAGGAAGAAAGAGGTATGCCAGGCAGGTTGCTGAAAACTTATCAGCAAAGAAAAAGAGGCAAAACGATGGGGTGATCTCCTTTTACGAATCTGACCTGGAAGATGTTAGTTGTCCTCATGATGACGCGCTAGTAGTCACATTGAATATGGATGGTAGCGAGGTAAAGCGGGTAATGATTGACACAGGTAGCTCGATCGACCTGCTGTATTATGATGTATTGAAGCAAATGGAGATACCGGAGGAGCGACTATTGCCAATAGAGGGACCCATCAAAGGAATAACAGGAGCATCAGCCTACTCATTCGCTCGAGTGTTCTTAAACGTAAAATTCAGACAAAGGCCATGTCAAATAGAGAGGAATGTTGAATTCCTGATCGTGAAATTTGGCGGAGCATATAACACAATAATTGGAAGAGCTATCCAAAACGCCCTCAGAGCAGTTGTTTCGACCTACTATCAAGCAATGAAGTTCCCAACACTTCATGGGGTCGGTATTGTCAGGGGTCAGCAAAGGATCGCTAGGGAATGCTACATGGTATAAATGAGGACCTTTGATGGGGCGGTAGTTTTGATAAGTTCCCTTGATGTGAGAGCCGACGAAGAAACTGAGAGGATGAACCCTGCCAAAGAAACACAACAGATTATATTGGATGAAGAAGACCGATCCAAATTCACAAATCTAGGCACTGAACTTGAAAAGGGCTGGCCAGAGAGATCACAAATTGCTTGATAGAGAACAGATCAGTCTTTGCCTGGGTACCGAGCGACATGCCCGGAATTTCTCGAGAGGTAACATCTCATTCTCTCGGTATCCAGAAAGACTATAAGCCAGTCCGACAGAAGAAGCGGTGGCAAAGCAAAGAAAGGTAGGGGTGATCGAGAAAGAAATAGGAAAATTGCTCAATGTCGGGTTCATTCGGGAAGTCAAGTACCTTGAGTGGTTGACGAACGTGGTACTGGTGAAGAAGAAAAATGAAAAATGGAGAATGTGCATTGATTTCACTGACTTGAACAAAGCATGCCCGAAGGACAGCTTCCCCCTATCCAAAATCGATTAGCTGGTAGACGCTACATCAGGGCATGAGGTCCTCAGTTTCTTGGATGCTTTCTCCGGTTATCACCGAATATAAATGAGTCTTGAAGACGAAGAAAAGACAGCTTTTATAATCGATCAGGGCATGTACTGCTACCAGGTAATGCCGTTCGGTTTGAAAAATGCAGGGGCTACTTATCAGCGACTCGTTACGGAAGTTTTTAAGTAACAGATCGGTCAGACAGTGGAGACTTATGTGGACGATATGGTAGTCAAAAGCAAGATGGTTGCTGAGCATGTGGAAGACCTCAAAGAAGTCTTTCACACCCTCAACAAATTCCAAATGAGGCTGAACCCCAAAAAATGCATTTTTGGTGTGGCATCTGGAAAATTCCTAAGATTCATGATTACTCAACGAGGGATTAAAGTAAACCTAGAAAAGATTGAAGCTATCGTTCAAATGCCCTCACCACGATGCTTGAAAGATGTACAAATATTGACAGGGCAAATAGTTTCTCTGAGCAGATTAGTCTCTAGGATGGGGGACAAGTGCCTCCCATTTTTCAAAATCTTAAGGAAGGTGGACGTGACTCATTTCCAATGGACGGATGAGTGCGAGAGAGTATTTCAGCACCTAAAGCAATACCTGACCAGTCCACCCATTTTGCAGAGCCCCGTTGAGGGGGAGACGTTGATCATTTATTTGGCAGTTACAGAAGGGGCGATCAGTGCAGTTCTCATTCGATTGGACGGAAACAAACAATTTTCGATCTATTATGTCAGTAAGGTCTTGAACGGGCCAGAACCGTGGTTTGCATCTATTGAGAAGTTGGCCCACGGAAACTCAAGCCCTACTTCCATAGCCACACAATTGAGGTATGGACCGATCAACCTCTCAGGCAATGCCTTCAAAAGCCTGAAACCTTTAGACGGTTAGTTAAATAGTCGGTAGAGCTGGGAGAGTTTGACATACATTACAAACCACAGACAACAATCAAAGCCCAAGTATTGGTGGATTTTGTTGCAAAAATGAGTCAACCTACCTCACAAAACTAGCAACGCCCTGCTTGGAGTTTATTTGTTGACGGATTGTCCAATGTTAAGAGATGCGGAGCAGAAGTGGTCTTGATCAGCCCCCACCAGGAGCAAAAGGTGGAGTACGCCCTCCGATTAGATTTTAAAGCATCCAGTAATGAGGCAGAATACGAAGCCTTAATAGCCGGTCTTCAATTGGCAAGAGAGATGGAGGTGAAATCTTTAAATGTGTATAGCGATAGCCAAATAGTGATCGGTCAAGTCACCGGGTAGTATGAGGCAAAAGGGGACAATATGATCAAGTATCTAGAATTGGTAAAGTAAGAGTTAAAATTTTTTGAAGAATACTCAGTAAGCAGGATAGACAGGACGCAGAATGCTCAGGTAGACGCGCTTTCCAAGATGGCTTCCAATCAAAATGCAAGGAATAACATTTTGGTCTAGCAGATAAACCAGCCTAGTATTCAGAAAACTAGTGAAGTCCTCGAAACGGATGCCGAACGATCAAGTTGGATGGAGCCAATCAAACAGTACCTTCTTAAGGGAACGCAGCCACCAAAAGCCTTGGGAGCTAAGAAACTAAGGGTAAATGCTGCTGAATATGTGATTGTTAATGACATCCTGTACAAGCGTTCTTATGACTGGCCGCTATTACGCTGCTTGAACAAAGAAGAGGCAGAATAGGCAATGGTCGAGGTTCATGAAGGAATGTGCAGGAATCACTTAGAAGGCATAATGTTGGCTCACAAATTGATCAGACAAGGGTATTATTGGCCGACAATGAAGAAAGATTGTTAGGAAAAGGTTAACCGATGCGAGACCTACCAGAGGAACAACAATTTGTCCCATCAACCGACCGAGCAGCTGAAAATTGTGAGCCATCCCATCCCCTTCGCTCAATGGGGAATGGACATACTAGGTCCTTTTCCTCTCGGTCCTGGGCAAAAGAAATTTTTGATAGTAGCAGTGAAATACTTCACCAAATGGGTAGAAGCAGAAGCGGTCGCCACAATCACTGAATAGAAAATTGAAAACTTCGTATGTAAGAACATACTGAGCTACTTTAGGATGCCTATGGTCTTAGTTACAGACAACGGTCGGCAGTTCGATAATGACAAGTTCAAAGTTTTCTGTCACCAACTGAACATAAGGCTCCAATTAACTTCAGTGGCTCACCTTCAAAGCAACTGTCTTGCGGAAAACACCAACAAGAAGATAATAAGTGCACTCAAAAAGTGCTTAGATGGACGTAAGACTTGGGTAGATGAATTGGACGAAGTGTTGTGGGCATACAGAACGACCCCAAATAGAGTCACAAGAGAAACACCGTTTACAATGACCTTTGGGGCAGAGGCTTTGGTTTCAGTAGAAGTGGCACTGCCCAACCAGAGAGTTTCAAGTTACCAAGAAGAACGAAATGATGAAGCTCGCAAGGTAGAACTTATACTTCTCAGTGAAGACAAGGATAGAGTAGCTGCTCGTTCTGAAGCCGTCAGGTAAAAAGCAACAACATTTTTTAACAAAAGGGTAAGGTCGAGCGACATAAAGGTCGGCGGTTACGTTCTAAGAAAGGCCGAGGCGGCATGGAAACATCCTAGAAAGATCAGTCAGAAATGGGAAGGACCCTATCAAGTGGTCAAGCAAGCTGGACACGGCTCTTACGTTCTGCGCTACACGAACGACAAGATTCTACCGAGGCCTTGGAATTCCCAAAACCTGAAGGCGTTCTACTAGTAGATAAGTTTTACTTCAATTTGTTTATTTCTTTGTATGTAACTAGTGGGTACCTTTTTATGGCCTTGTCAATCAGGTTTTTTAACAACCCACGCCCTTATCATCATCAATAAAGGATTCCAAACTTCTTGGCAGAAAAGTCTCGCTAAAGGGAGAATATCCTACCGACTGGATCGCTGCCAGGTTACCAAGACTGAATCTTGAAACTAGGCAATGCCAAGAAAACAATCTTGGATCGCTCAGCCTCAACATCGCTCGGCCAGGTTACCAAGACCGAATCTTGGAACCAGGCGATGCTAAGAAAACAATCTTGGATCGCTCGGCTAGGTTACCAAGACCGAATCTTGGAACCAGGCGATGCCAAGAAAACAATCTTGGATCGCTCAGCCTCAACATCGCTCGGCCAGGTTACCAAGACCAAATCTTGAAACCAGGCGATGCCAAGAAAACAATCTTGGATCGCTCGACCTTAACATCGCTCGGCCAGGTTACCAAAACTGAATTTTGGAACCAGGCGATGCCAAGAAAATAATCGTGGATCGTTCGGCCTCAACATCTCTTGGCCAAGTTACCAAGACCGAATCTTGAAACCAGGCGATGACAAGAAAACAATCTTGGATCGCTCGGCCTTAACATCGCTCGAGCAGGTTACCAAGACCGAATCTTAGAACCAGGCGATGCCAAGAAAACAATCTTGGATCGCTCCGCCTCTGAAAGTTGCATCCTCAAAATGGTGACCTGGCTAAGGAGATATTTAATTTCATGGTCCATCGATCGGGAGACTTTAGCCATCCGATCAAAATGTTGATACACACCAGAGGCAAACGTAGATTCTACAATGAAGAACTTTGTTTAAAAAAAAATGGATGAAGATTACCTACGCTAAGCTTCGCACAAGACCGTTCGTCATCTCCTCATCGCCCAAAGAATCTAGAAACTCTTCATCCGTAGGAGGGACAACCCTTTGGGCAATATGAAGAGCCACACTAGTGTCCTTAAGCGATGCAGTCTTATCTAGACTGATCGCGGACACCCATTTCTCGGAGCTAGGCATCGACGCCTTCCCCTTACCCTTGTCCAAAGGCGGGGGCGATCGTTCAACATGTCGAGCGATCTTCTTCCTCTTATGAGGCCGCTCTACCTCCTCCACCTCTTCATGACCGCTCGGTCCTCATCAACTGATCGGATCACTAACGTTGCGGACTCGTTAGACGCAGTTGGCTGAGCGACATCTTGCTCGACCGCCACCTTTTACTTCGCTCTTTCATCTTTAAGGAAGGCCTAGAAACTTTACGCTAGCCTTTCAACTTGGAAGCATCGGAGGACGAGGCAAAATTCCTGAGCTTCGCCATGCCTGCACAAGTATAAAAGCAGGTCAGAAATCGAAGCTAATACTCATAAAAAAACAAGGCAGTTAAACTACGAGGAGTCAACCAGAAGGGACAGTTTCTCCTTTTAGCCCGTTAATCTGAACCGGGAGACTAATCAAAAAGGTATTGGCTGATACCCCTCCACGATATCCCAGAATAAGACGATCGAAATTATACCAACCGAGCGCCTTAATTCGGTCGATCACTTCAGACTCTTTTTCAGTAAAGGACAGACTGGAAGTGTAGTTCCATCGCTCGGACAGGGGATACCTCCACGGCCTGGACTCAAAAGAAGATCCCGGAGGTCTCACAAAGAATTACTTCGTCCTCCAGGCCTTAATCGACAAAGCTATTCCAGCAGGACGATACCACGCATCTCTATACTGGAAGTAGGGGATCCCGGCCCCGGTGAGCGAGCTTTGATTCATCCTTAGAAAAAGCCGCAAAATATCGATCGACGGAGGACACCCGAAATGATAGCACAGCAGGGCGAGACCATGCATGAACCTCCAACCATTCGGGGGATCTGACTCAGCCTCAATTTCTATGCGCAACATACCCAATCGATAATCGGAGCATATGGAAGCCTCATGTCACCGATCGAGAAGAAGCTGTTTGAAACAGCAAAATAGCCCCCATATTGCTGTGAATCCGCTCGTTCTCTGCGGCCAACCTGGGTCCCTAAGAAGAAGGAATATTTTTTTTGATGACCGATCGGTTCAATTCCCTTTCGGTCATCGTCGATTGGTCATTCTGCGGTATCTCAACGATTTGCCCATCTCTCCGATCAGTCGCCGCAATTTCCTCATCTTTCTCTGCATCCAACGCTTCATTGCCCCTGCCTCCAGTGCCTCCATCGCTTCCGCCGTTATCTCAAGCGGCCCAACAATCTGTAAAACACTTTCGGCGACTAGTTCCTGGTCGAAAGAGGAGGAGGAGGGTGAGGAAAGGAGAGAGGACGTACCTAGTTCGGTGACTAAGATTGGGAGTTTGGATAGCGGTGAAAAGGAAGTGCCGATGACTGCAAGCAAAGAAATAAAGAGCAGAGAGAGAAGAAGTTAGAGAATAAGATGCGTAGAAATGATAGTGAAAGAAATCTATCGATTCCGAGAGGTTATCACAAAAATCAACTGAACGGGCGCACTAATTGAAGTCGGACGCGTGGCAAAATCTGAGTCGTGCGAATTAGGGTTGTCAGATACTCGGAGCAGTGTAACAGTTGAAGCGATACACACGATCCTAAAAGCAACACGAAAGGACGCTCCCTTTTCAAATTTTGAAATCCATCAGAGGACGTTCCGTAAGTAATGATTAAATTCAGCACCCTAGCTAGACGTCTAATCCAGTCGATCGGCCCAATCGCCAGCTGACATGCAGACGAGCTGTCATGCACGAACCCTACGTACTCCATCAAGTCTTCTCCCTGATCAGACTCGAAGAGTAGGGGGCCTATGGTTGGGTCGGTCATGCTAGGCCCAAGTCCAACTCTAGGATGTCGTGTGGGCCGATCGGCCCATCCCCAAGATGTTGAATTAAACACGTCAGGTATTTACTATATAAGACCATTATCTCTTCATGATGCAGGTACGACTCAAATAACTCTAATATTCTTTGTTCATAGACACAAAACCTACGACAAAGAGCTAACTTAGGCATCAGAGGGGCAAGCCAGCAATCAACCCCTGGCGTGCCTTTATTGTTTTTGCAGGTATCTCTTAGTCCAAGCTAATTGAGATCATGGATCCAAGCAACGACGTCCCACCCCAACAGAATCAGACTGAACCAAGTTTCCTTTTTGTTCGGCTTGGTAAAAAATATTTTGATGTTTGCTTAACTAATAATGACCACATTCAGAGTTCTTCCATTGAATTAAATCAATAATTTTCAAGTATTAGATGCTTCGGTTTTGATAAGCAACTTGGTCTAGAAGATGATGGGGAGTGGACGAACATAATAAAATAGAATTAGTGGAAGAAAGGGCCAAAAGAAAGTCAACTTTAACCTATTTCGATGCACGATTGTCAATAGTACGTTATGGGTTATAGTCTATGGTGTCATTTTCATTAACTATAGGGTAGTGTTATTACGAAATTGCTTATATACTAATTAATGATGATCAATTACCTTTGAATTTATTAATCAAATAAAGATATCTCTAAATCTACAAATTCATGTACATAAATAACAGGTGAAAGGTGAGTTGAATGAGTAAATAAGTGAACTCAATTTAGGTATTAGGTATGTTTGAGCTGTACAGTAATATAAGATAAGATATATGTTATAGTAAAAAAGATTTAATACCATAACACATAAATTATACTATGTGTGAATAGTTGACCAATAAGAATATTATAAGTCATAATCTCAACTTATATTATGTGAGCATCTTTGAGACTATGTGAATTTGAAATTATATAACATTTACTCTGAATTCTAAGTTTAATAAATTAAGTCAATATTTTGTATTTAGAATATTACTAAAAGATTATGAATAATTTATTCTCATAAAACATTATAGAAAAGTAAGTTGATTTAATTAAAATGATTGAGAAATAAGGAATATCATTATAAATCTAAATTTGCACAAAAATGTATTAAAAAAGGGAAATTCCTTTTTTTAAGAAATCAATCCAAATAGCAAGCATATATATAATGAAATTGGGATAATGATTGATGTGATATAAACTAAAAGAAGATATACATTATGAGTTTACTCAATATTTTTGGTTAAGAGGTAATGTATTCAAAACAGGTGCATTGCATTAAAACTCTTAGAGCATAGTGTTCGCACAAGTGTGAGTAGGAAATGTTAGGATAATCTTATATAGGACACCTATGATAAGTCCTAGTCCTACATAATTTATTTTTAATTAAGTAATAGCACATGAAAAGACAAATTCTCATTTATATTTTAAATGTGAACTGAAAGCCAAAAAAAAATGATTTAATAACATATAAGATATATATAATTAATGGGTTGATTAGATAGAATTTAAGACATTTAACTTCATCTGAAAAGACCTAAAATATACATTTGGCAACTCTTCCCAACACTTGCTTGAATTAATAAATTAATATGTTCTTATGCTGAGTTGTTTTCTCGTACTTGACATGACCGGCCAGAACCGTGTATGACTCTACTCATAGTACTTCATTTAGTAGTAATTTTGCATAGTTAATGTCATCTTCTTTTAAAAGATGATTGGATTATTCATTACCTTTTTTGGGAAACAGTTAAAGTAGTTTATAGCCTATAAATTAAATATTATACAACTTTTAATCAGTTCTTTCTGTGGTATTTCAAAACTTGGAATCGGTTTGAGAGAAATCTAACTAAATATGTACCAAAAAATAATCAAGCAAGCTACATAGTTATGAAAGTAGGGTGTTGAATAAAATTTACACACGTTATCCCCAAAAAAAAGAAATAAATGAAAAATAAAATAAAATAAAAAAGATATGGAGAGAAGAATAACAAATGAAATGTTTGACCTGTAACTTGGAAATCGGTTGTATGTAACAAAATTGCTTTCTTGGTGAAGGAGCTAAGATAATATATCCATGGTTTGAACCACAAATTCAATTTTGTTACCGTCTGGTTATTCCAATTCTGAAAATGAAGTTCACACCAAGCTGAAAATGATGTGTGACATCTTTCTGAACAAAAACAATTGATTCAAATGGCATTTTTTATGATAAAGTTGGTGAGGTTAGTGGAAAAAAATCATTTCCACCTTCTTAAATATCCACCTTTTATTCATCATCTTCAAATTATGGAAAGAAGTCATAAGATTGCTTCATTTGAATGCTTCAATCTTATGATGCTTCTTCGTCAAATTTAAAATCCCTACTAACAACATTCTTTTTGTTACTTATATTGAACAACTTGTAGCCTTTAAGTTTTCTTTATATAATCTTTAATGTATCCCTCCCACGTCCACCTCTTACAATCAACCAGACACGCACTAATGTCTTTTCCAGTTCATTATAGTTGTCAAACAGTTACGTAGCACATGCTATACTTTTTAAATTTCAACTACTATTTTTAGTCGTACTCTCAAAGCATAGTAAGTACAAAATTTAATTTCGATAGAGTATGAGATCAATACCAAATAATACTAAATATGGTTTCGGATAACTTTTAAAAATTATAAAATAGTCTCTAAATTTTTTAAATAATAAATTAATATTTTAATGTGTTAATTAATCTTTAATTTTTATTAGTCATGTCTCTCTAAATCATAACAATATAAATTTAAAATAAATAATATTTTTATTTTCTATTTAATATTACCACTACAAGAAAATGAGGAATTAGTGACGGAAACTTACCGACGGAAAATAAACCATTAGAAATTACCGACGAAAAATTCATTTCCGTCTATAAAGTTGATGGAAATTTTTCATTTAGCAGCGGTACTAATACGCGTCGCTAAATATGGAGGGAAATCATTCTTGCAAAATTTTTGACGGTATAAGATATCCGTAGGGGGATTTAGCGACGGTGTAAAATGTTCGTCAGCAAAGAAGGTGAGAATTATTGGCGGAATAAAAATATTGAAAAAATTTACTGACAGAAAATTTCCGTCGACAATTTTAAACTAAACTATGTCGTTTTCTTTAACTTTAAACTAACCTGATGACTTTTACAAATAGTAGTCATTTGAAAATATACCAAAATAAAAGAATATATTTAAATGTGACGTAAAATTAATATATTTACTTAATGCAAACAATACTACTAGGGTTGGTAAGAATCGAGTTAAATTTGATTGATAGGAAAAAGTAAGAAATAGGAATTTAGGAAGGGCATACCAAATATAGAAATAAGAAATGAGAATGGTGTTACTATTAGTACTATGTAAAAAAAAAGCAATGGCATACGGAGTAGTATTGCAAATTTTTTAGTGTTGAAATATCGAATGACAACATCACTAGCATGTATCTCTATCAAATATCATATTAGATTTGGTTATTGCACACATGCTTATGGTATCTGTTGGACCAATGGTGGTTGACAAATTAAATTCCTTTATGTTTTGATAATAATAAAATATCTAGAATTAGTTAAGAAATTATTTCAGGTATTATTCAAT
>JANZLF010000007.1:1284663-1296050 GCA_026546835.1 Erythroxylum foetidum | reverse complement strand
GGAGACTCTATAGCTACATGACTCCTTTTGCTTCAAAGAATCCTCGGAGAGCATATGTCAATTATAGAGATCTGGATCTAGGAACAAACCTCCCAGGCCATACAAGCTACGAGACAGCAAGCATTTGGGGTGTTAAGTACTTCAAAAATAATTTCCGTAAGTTGGTGCAAGTGAAAACTGCAGTTGATCCCACTAATTATTTTAGCAATGAACAAAGTATTCCGCCTTTGTCAGCATAGTGGATACCACGGCGAACGTAATAAATAAGCTTGTATACTTATGTCAATTCAACGCCTAGTTTGTCATAACGACCGGTGGCTTTGAAAGGGCGCTTGTATTCTGAGTGACGTAATAAATACATCAACTATTGTGGAGTATGAGTTTTTTATTACTCAACTTTCCAAGTCAATCAGTGGTATACTTGATCCTCGGAAGGCTTTGAGGTTAATTTAGTTTCCTTTTTGTTTGGTTTGGTAAAAAATATTTTGATGTTTGCTTCTAACTAATAATGACCACATTCAGAGTTCTTCCATTGAATTAAATCAATATTCTTTCAAAAAGTACACGCTCTCACCTCAGCACAAGGATGGGATTGGGAAATGAAGTAATACGTCGTTACTTCCAATGTGCACCCCCGTCTACACGTTCAATATCCCTCGATTTTCTTGGTCCAGCTGCGGGGATGCAAAAGTTCTGTAAAATTTCACTCCAAATGGCCCCACTAAAGCTGCAGTCGAAGAACAAATGATCACGAGTTTAATCTCCAGCCAAGCAATTCGTTGTTCATAATTAATTCCCTAACCAAAAAGTCCAAAAAGGTCTACACTTACATTTCCATGAAATACTTGGCATATTCTCTATCCACCTTATTTCATATCGATTTCAATTCTCAGATGCTGCGGTTTTGATTCGCAACTTGGTCTAGAAGATGATGGGGAGTGGACGAACATAATAAAATAGAATTAGTGGAAAAAAGGGCCAAAAGAAAGTCAACTTTTTTTTATCAATTGGAAAGCATAGCAAAATTACAAAAAGAGTATGGGATAACTAATCCCAGAGCGGTCCTCGATGAGGAGGGGAATACATCCGGGAGCGGCGGTAATAAAAGTAAAAAGCCCTAAGTCACAACCTACAACAAAAGTGGCTAGCCAATTAGCATTTCTGTTGCTCTCCTGGTAAATGTGGTGGGGGCGTACAACTCAGTTGCGGTTCAGGAGCTCGTTGGTGCTAACGAGGAGGGGGTTCAGGTACGAAGTGCGCAAAATCTGTGAGGAGGTTGACTACTGTCTGGGAATCTAGTTCTAACTCCATATGGCGATATCCAAGATCCCAAGCTAGGTTGAGTCCAGATAAGACGCCCTACAGTTCCGTTGCAAGTGGGGAGCACCAACCTAAATTCTGTGCAAAGGCACACTTCCAGTCCCCAGAGCTGTCTCGAAGGAGTCCGTCAGCAGAGGCCGAAGGGGGTGAGTATTTACAAGCATCGTCCGTATTTAGTTTCACCCAGCTAGGGGCCGAGGGGGACCAGCTGATGTGATACTCGTGTCGGGGTCGATGGCCCGACACGGTTCAGTGGAGACTATCTGTGGCCTGTTGAATCTGGACTACAAAAGTCAAAATACTGGCAATAGGGGAAGTCGACCAGGAAACATGAGTGTCGAATAGCAACTGATTTCGCCATGTTCACAGAAACCAACAAATCATGCCAAAGATGGTGGTCCAAGGCAGGCCGTTGAGCTGGTGGTGACGATGGAAATTCATGTGTAGTCAAGGCGGAGTAGGCAGAGAGAAAAACTTCGGTGAGATGTCTTGCAGAGGGAAGGTAAGCCATATGTTGCGCGCTCGGGGGTACTCGCGCATGATGTATAGTGAGGTTTCCTCCTCCCGGTAATGGTGGCAAGCCGATGTAGTGGTCAGGTGTCGGTTTAGTCTTTGTTGATTGATCAGTAGGCGGTTATGGCCTAGTAATCAGAGGAAGGAGCAAATACATTGAGGGCCTGCCCAGCGTCATATGGTCTGCCAGGATCTGGTGGTATCGTGGGGGTGATGGCCTATAATCATCGAATATGTTGACGTCGTGATGAACTGGCCAGTCCTTGTGCGTCCCCACATCAGGCGATCCGGTCCGCGAAGGGGCTGGGGGGGGGGGAGGGAGCATACCTGCAATACAAAGAGTGACAGAGTGAGGGAGTAAGAATTAAAAGTCATGCCAAACCCAGTTACCTGACGTATCCACATAGTGACTGACACGGTGCTCAAGGTCGGAGATGTGAGGGGCGACAAGCGTATGCTTGATGAGAGGTCCCAAGTCTTCAACCCAAGGGTCCAACCAGAACTGGGCAGTAGTGCCATCACCAATCGCCCATTTCTGCCCTCGCAAAACATGGGGCCAAATGGTAGTGAAGCTCTTCCAGATCATAGAATCGCCTCGTGTTGTGAGGGTGGAGGGCAGGTTATTAAGGTCTAGTTTGTATTTCACAGTCAGAATTCGTACCCAGAGAGCAGACGGCTTGGAGATGAGGGCCCATCCTAGTTTAGTGAGTATCGCGTCATTAGTCGCGCAAATTTGACGGATGCCGAGACCACCCTGGTCTTTAGCTTAGCAAACGGTGTCCTAGTTGACAAGATGAAGTTTACGCTGACCTTGGGAAGAACCCCAAAGGAAGTTACACATCAGTTTTTCCAGGTCGTCGCATAGGCATCGTGGGAGACGAGTCGTTTGTATAGTGTAAGTAGGGAGCGTGGAGATGACAGATTGAATGAGGGTGGTGCGGCCTGTAAACGACAAAAGGTGTTCAGGGAGAGACAATGTTGGACTTTGTCAAGGATAAATTGATAGGTGCGTTTGGTAACCCATTCGTGTAATAAAGGGACACCGAGATAGCGACCTAAATCTTTGGTCTGGTGAAAGCCTAGGTCTCGACTCAACTGTTGAGCCAAGGACGGGGGAACATTTTTGGAGTAAAAGCAACGAGATTTAGCTTGACTGATCTTGTAGCCCGACACAATGCAGAAGAGGTTTAAGGTCTCACGGATGATCCGGGTTTGGGCGGATGTAGCTTTGGAAAATAAGATGAGATCATCTGCGAAAAAAAGATGAGAAAGAGGAGGTCCATGATGACTGAGACGGATGGGAGTCCAGCGGCCTTGGGAAACCGCTTGAGAGATTAAGTGGCCCAACTGTTCCATGCAGAGCACGAAGAGGTAAGGTGATAAGGGGTCATTCTGTCGAATGCCTCGTGAAGGGTTGAAGGTATCGCCTTAGGTTCCCCCCCTAGTTGACTTGCATAGAAACTGAGGAGATACACTTCATGATGAGGGAGATAAGTAAGCCACGAAGCCCAATGTCCAAGAGTGTGTCATGGATGAAGTACCATGAGAGACGATCATACGCTTTCTCAAGGTCCACCTTGACAGCGAGGAGGCCTTTTTTGCCAGATTTCTGACGCATAGTGTGAATAATTTCTTGAGCAATGATGATGTTGTCCACGATCATACGCCCCGGGACGAAACTGCGCTGGGTTGGGGCGATGAGCTCCGCAAAGAAGGGTTTAAGAGGGTTGAGAATGAGCTTCGTGAGGGCTTTGTAGATTACCGAGCACAGAGCGATCGGTTGAAATTGTGTAATGGTCATGGGGGAGGGAAGTTTGGGAATCAGGATCATGGTAGTGCGGTTTAGATTGGTGTCCCAAACTTCGTGACAAAAAGTTTGCTAGAGGAAATGGATCAGTGACAGCCTGACCATGTCCCATTGCGTTTGGAAGAATAAAGCAGTAAAATCGTTAGGGTCGGGGGCTTTATTCGGGGCCATAGTGAAAAAGCCAGTTTTGACCTCATCGGGGAGAAGAGGTTGAGCTAAATCGCTCGATGCATTCTGCAGGAGGGCGGGGAAACAACCTCGAAGTGGAAGAATAGCGGGGGGGAGGAGTCGGCAGTGTAAAGTTGGGTAAGGAAATGCTAGGCCAGCTGTTGGAGGGCAACTGGGTCGGATATGGGAATGCCAGAGTCGTCTTTGAGAGAGGGGACGTGGAGCTTCCAACATTTGGCGGTAGTGACCGCATGATATTAACGGGTGTTACGATCGCCCTGACTGAGCCATTGGCATCTGGATTGTTGATGCCAGTAAAGCTCTTTTTGAATAAGGACCTGTTCCAGCTCAAGACGGAGGTAGGAGTCCTAATCTCTGAGGGATTCTGAGTTGGTCTCTTCTAGAGATTTTAGGATTCCCGTGAGTCGAGATAAGAGCCGCTTTTTGTGGAAGAAAATATTGCGAAAGGTGGAACAGTTCCATTGTTAAAATTCGTCGCCTAGATGGTGGATCGCCCCACTGAGAGACGATGGAGTTGGGTGCCAATCATCTTTGGCCGTTTGGGCAAAGGTATCGTTAGTTAGCCAAGCAAACTGGAAGTGGAACGACCGAAGGGAGGTAGGGTGAGGGGGACTAGGGTGGACTATAACAAGCAGCGGTCAATGATCCGAATTAAGAAAGGGTAGGTGAGTGACCGTCGTATGAGGGAAGGAAGTGGTCCAGGAAGGCGATCCAAAGGCTCGATCTAAACGAGCGAGTGTCTGTCCACGACACCAAGTGAATCGAGGCCCGATGAATCCCAGATCCTGAAGGTGGCAAAATACTTGTGCTACCTCGGCAGTCAGTGAGATCCAGCTTGGCATTGAAATCTCCGTCGAGGAGCCAAGGATGTGAAGTGGCTCGGGCAATTTTTCGAAGGGACATCCAAAGGAAGTGTTGTAGAGACAGAGTGGGGCTGGCATAAACAGCCGTGAAGTCGAACGGAGTATGAGCCCAAGTAACATGGACGTGAAGAAATTGTCAGTGAGTTAGGAGAATTTGGATTTGAATATCGACCCGCCACAAAAGCCAAATAGGTACCGTCGGAGAATCTGTTGGCTTAGACCCTAAAAGAGTTCAAAAAAGTCAAAGTGCGAATGATCTTTTGGGCTCAGGCTCCGCTTATTCTGGGCTCTACTAGAACGACAATCATAGGATTGTGTATCCGTAGGAAATTCTTAAGGATGGGCCGAAATGATTTGCTACCGGCCCTTTGCTAATTCCAAAGGAAGATGGACATAAAGATGTCGATAAAGGAATAAAGAACCTAGTGCTGGGCGAAAACCGTGGGTTCCCTCGGTAACTGAAAAGTTGTCCTCGAAAGAATGAGACGATTGATCATCCATCGGTGAATCGATTAAATCCGAAGCAGAGGTCAGGCTAGGGCTCAGCGTAGGGTCTGGAGGTTTGGAAGGGGGGAGGGTGGGAAGCGAGTTAGGGGAGGGGACAGAGGCGGTTTCAGTGATCATGTCCTCTTCCATAGCTTGGTCCACCAAATTGGATGTCTTGGAGAGTGTGAGGGGATGCTAATGGTCTGATGGGGGGAATTATTAGGTGAAGGGACTATAGCCTGCGGCTGAGGAGGAGTTGGGGGTTGGATTTGGGTTAGGAGGGCTGGGTCCAGGTGTTGGTGGGGAGGGGGTGGGTTGAGGGGCTTGTTGGGCGAGGAGGAATAGGTTGGGGCCCTTGCGGAGGACGGGCTTTAGAACTGGAGGCCCCTGATCCAACCGACTGGGATCCGTGTGGGCGGGCAACTCGGTTGGTTTTAGGGTTATTAGGCGCGATAGAGGAGGAACCAAGGAAAGGTCTAGTGCGGGCCAACTGGAGATGGCTCATGGGCGCTAATGGGGACTGATTCGTAAAGGGATGGATCTCATCTGTAGCTGAGAAGAGCTGAAATCTAGAGTCTCGAGGAATGTCAGAGGAGGGTTGTTCGAAGCTGTCAGATCTTATGACCGTTGAGGAGGTGGGTGTGCGACGCCCTCTACGTAGAACTTAGAGCTAGGGTCCGTACTATTCCTATTGAGAGTCGTGTTTTATGGGATTCGGGTTGGGGGTAGAGGGGAGCGCAGTGGAGGAGGCGCCGATGGTAGGGTGGGTAATCGGGGAAGCTGGAGGGCACGCTGGACAGCTCTTGAAATTGTGGCCTACCCTGCCGCAAGAAAAGCATATTTGCAGTAGGCCCTCGTATGCCACTTTGATGCGTTCGCCATCTAACTCCATGATAGGGCCCAACGGTTGGCTGAGGTCGACGTCTACTGCTACTCTAGCGAATCGCCCCCTCTGGGAGGATTGGGTGGCTTCGTCTATTTTAACAGTCCAGCCAACAAGATTTCCCAATGCGTTGAGAATGGCGGGGTGATATCGGGCTATTAAAAGTTTTGAAAATTGGACCCAAGTGGTGATATGGGTAACTTGGCCGGTGGAAGGGTAGAATGTGGGAGTCCACGATTGCACGGAAAGAGCGTGACCGAGGATCACCCATGGGCCTTGGGTGAGGGCATGGAGGTAGTCTTCAGTTTCCAGAAAGTTAATCATATAGAAGTCATTGTCCATGTCGATGATTTTCATCAGCCCAGCCAGCTGCCATAGGGATTTCAGGCGACTTTGTAATAAGGTGAATCATATTCTTTTACCCAAAAGCTTAACCACGATTGCTTGTTCCCATTGCTTGTTGAGTCTAGTTTTGAAAGCGTTGGATAATTCAATGCTGGGGCCGAATTGGCTAGTGATGATGTTGATGTCGCCTTCTTCAATTTCTACAGGTTCTTCTTTAGGCCAGTCAGGTGAAGGTTGCTCGGTGTGCAGTTGTCCTGTGACGACGCCTCGGTAGTCAGGTAACATTGATTGAGGCAAGGTGGGGATGGGGTGTGTTTCTTCCTCGCGTTCTTTAAGGTGAATTTTCTTAGCCGTGGGGCCAGTTGGATCAGGAGGAGAAGGTTCTGAGGGGAAACTAGTGCTGGGTTGTGAGGTTTAGTCAGACAGATCGATGAAGAGCACAGATTCCATCCAGCAGATCGTGTTTTACTGTAGCAATGTACTTTAGCAAGGCTTTCGTTTTCTTTTACCTATTTTGATGCACGATTGGCAATAGTACGTTATAGGTTATGGTCTATGGTGTCATTTTCAGAAACAACCTTGTGTATTTAATCTTGAAAAATGAATGAACAGAAAAGGAGGAGGAAATTACGCTGTAATTTTTTTTCTTTTGGAAAGTTTCTCATCTAAAATTAGGAATTATTTTAGATTTGTTACCTTTAACATTGGTGCTTTCGTTATTCTACCATGCCTCCTAAACCTTCTCAAACTATTGAAGAAGCCTTTGCTACCATTTCTGAGAAGTTGAAAATCTTGACCCAACACCATGATTTTGTGGTAGGGGAGGTTGTTGCAGACCTTAAGAAACAACCCATTACTCGTCCACCAGATCAGATCCACCGAAGATTCACCTACCACCACCACTTTCCTTCCTCTGCCCAGATATGTTTCTTCTACTACTATTAGCTAGCACAATTGTCCTTTCCGTCATTGTTCTTCCTCTAGTTCTACACCTCCACATATCCAAAATAATACCTCATTCTTAACTCATATGCCACCTAAAATCCATCTCCAACACTTCGGTGCACTGCTACAAAACTGACTTTTAGTTACATTTTTTTAAATCGTTGCTAAAAGTTAGTTTTTAGCGATGATTTCAAATTTTGTTGGTAAAAGTGAAAGTTTTCATGACATTTACGATATCACCACAAAATTGATGTCTTTAGCGATGATTTATGTGAATTGTTGCAAAATATGCGATCTTTTGCGACGATTTAGAAATTTTGTCCTGAAATGTTTGGCATTTAGCAATGATTTTAGTAATCATAGGAAAAAGTGGGACTTTTGGTGACGAATTTTTAAAATCCGTTGCCAAAACCGATATTAAGGCTATGTTTGGTTAGACATAAGGTTTTTAATATAATGGAATTGTTTATAATAGAATAGAATGTAAATTGATGTAATATTAGAAAATTGTTATTTGAGAATGATAGAAGGGATTCATAATGTAATATAATGAAATTTTGTTTGGAAGAAGATTTATAATGTAATATAGTGAAAAGTTATTTATCATTTTACATTCTATCATAAACTTTCAAAATAGAAGGTTTCTCATTTTTACTATTTAAGATGAAAGGAGATATAATATGAAATCCTCTACTTCTATCTCATTTTATTCCATTCTATTATAAATTATCCTCCCAAACAATGGAATAATATTACATTATATTAAATTCCATTAATAAACCCTCAACCCAACATAGCCTAAAGATTTTAAAATCACGAAGTTTTACTATATCATCACTAAAGGTAGCTCTTTAGCTACGATTTATTAAATCGTCGCAAAAGGTTTAACCTTTTGTGACGGTTTCGAAATTCCGTCACCAAAGTTTGGACTTTTGGTGACGAATTTTTAAAATCATCGACAAAAGTTGATATTAAAGATTTTAAATCTTAAATATTTCTTAGGAGATTTTTGAAATTTTTTTGTATGTGATAGTATTTTAAAAATAATAATGTTAAAAACAAAATTTTTAATAGTAAGTGTGCTTAATAATACTAAGACTAATTAAAATTGACATTTATATGATTCTTCATATTTTTTCATTTGTCTTCTTTATATATTTGCTTAAATAGCTAATGCATTTAAAACCATTTGAATTTGTTTAAATCCATGAATTTTTACATAAATGATTCTTTAATGATGCCTACTGTATACATAAATGATTCTTTAATGATGCCTATTGTACATAATACTAGACCCTCGTTCATCCAAATATTTCATAAAAATAGAATGAAGCATCTAAAAATTGTAAACTAATTTCAAAGTTTTAAACATATTGTTAAAAATCACATAGTGAGTAATTTAAAATTTGAAAAGCAAATATTTTTGTATATAAAAAGATAAACATACCTGAATTTTAATATTATTAAGATCAAAGTATAATAAATTTAAATTTACTATTATTATTAATCATTAATGTTTATTAACAATAAAATAATAATACATATAAATATTGAAATATGGTAAGCAATATAATATAATGATATATGATAAGTAGCACAAGATTTTAGTTAGAAGTTTAACAATTCTAACATGTTAAATAAATAAAGTTTAAGGCTTATTTTATCGAAAAGGAAAAAATAATTATTTTTTTAGATTTCAAGTGACATGAGACTCGGGAGAAGAGATTAAGGAGTTCCCTATGTCTAGATTCTCAAGAAGAGTCCTTGCACATTTAAAGACATCAATTGAAACAGTCAAAGATCTTCCTTCAGGTATTGGGTTATTGACACCCTCTTTCAACAACTTCTTGACTTTAACTAAACTAACAGAAGACACAATGAATGAATCCCCAAATGCAGTATGGATCACAGAATTAGATGAAACACCCGCACGATGTGTTTCACTTAAAAATAATTAGTATAGAACTTAAATAACTAATTAAGTTTAACAATATAACAAACCCAAATTTGAACATATGCATACTTGACTAAACAAACATGGTAATTTGAATCAACAACTATTCCAAAACAATCGATTTCCCTAATCCTGTACCGATCATCAAGACATTGCCACCGCCTCTATTTTCTTCTAGGTTCTCTTGAAGATTTAAGGAAGCTTTATATAGCAGATAGTATATACAATCAAACGTTCATCAGATATCTTCCTAACAGAAAATAAGATACAAATAATTAAGGAAGAGAGGTAATTTAAATGATCCTAAGAACCTTATAGAAGAAGATCGACCATTGAAAGCAAACGGTGAGTAGATTAGTTGTTCATCGATTTTCAGTAGATTAGTTATTCATAGATTTTTTCTTCATTAGAGAGAATTTTGTCATATTCCTCCTAACATAGCTCATTTCTACCATCGAAAACTAATTGACATATCGACATTTTACAATGAATTAATGTTAACAGTTTTATTCTAAAAACTCAATTTAACGTAAAATTCATTATGTTTATTTAAATTCTTTTGGTAATCAAATCCCATAATTTTTGAGAGGTGGAATGAAGTCAATGAACTTATCCAAAATTGAATGGAACTTTACCATACAAATCCTAGCAACAAAAAGAAAAGTTCATTCCTTTTTATCTACGCTAAAAACAACCTTCTTCTTAATAATTTGTTATTTATTGTGATCAAAAACAATATAACTCAAGTCCAACGTTGGATTTGAACCAATTCTCTTATTGAAGATACACTTGATCTAATCAATGAATACTCAAGAAAAGCTTTTTTTATATTGAACATGTAATACAAGAGCTTTAGTTAAATACATAATAACAAACTTACAGAAAAGATAAGAGAAGAAAAAGCAAATCTGGAGAAAGTTGCGTGTGAGAGAGAGAGAAAGAGAGGAAGATAGTAGAAAAGAACCTACTAAATGTTGAAAACATAATGAAGTACATAAACATCCCTTCCAAAAGTTAAATACTCTTACAGACCTTCCATCAAATAGTTAGCAGGCTTTCCTCAAAGAAGTATTGAAGATGGGAAAACAAATGTCAACCTATATACATCCAACACAAAAACACAATTGACCGTCTTTCAAACATAACCACAAACAAAAACCAGTACAACATAAGAAGAACATAAAACCTACATAAAATCCAAAATGTAATAGAAAAATAAAGCACAACAGAGGGAGGGCTCTTGAAAATAGAAAAGAAGAATAGTACTAACAAAGTGCAAGACACTTGTTAGACGGTGCTGACCACATCATAGGAGACAATGACCATATAAGAGATGAAACTTCTTCGGAAACACGACAACTAACAAGAAAATAAAGAGAGCTTTGTTTTTGTGTTGATAACCTAATAAAAATGACATCATTTGTTGTTAAGCAAAATGACGTCGTTTGTTGTTAAGCAAAATGACTTTATTTTTGATTAATTTGGAAGAAATATATGTAGGAAAATCCCGGTGTGTGCATCATATACACACGGTGCGGAAAAAAAAAATTATTCCGAGATGTTCCCAAAGTCCAGGATCTATATGTCTATACAAAAAAGTACCATAATTCTCAAAACACAACGACCAAAGGAGATCGTCTCTAACGGTATCCACGCAGAGGTCGGAAAACCTAACCGAATCAAACCCTTTGATCCGGAAATAGCTAGAATAAAGAAGAGAGTGCTAGCTCTTACCTTATTCTTGGAGAGCACAAGGTGAAGAAGAGGAGAAGATGATGAAGCTTGAAGAGAGGATGATGGAGAGCTTCGGATGATGCCTTTTCAAAACCTAGTTTCTAAAACATGTTAAAGCTCTCTTTATCTCTCATGACCATCATCCATTTTAAGCTATCATTTGCCATTTGTCTTTAAAGTAATTAAAGACATTTAATGCTAAAGTGGTGAAGCTTTCCATGTTAGTCAATCGTCAAATCAATTACTTTCCAGTCAATTGGGGGTCATGATATGTTGCTAGACACCGCTCATGACTTGCTTGGATTAAGTGTTAATCTAAGTGGCCAACATAACCGGGAACCTAATGGG
>JANZLF010000007.1:1216386-1230143 GCA_026546835.1 Erythroxylum foetidum | reverse complement strand
TTAAAATTTAATCGAAAAAGAGATTATTTAATAAAAATTAATTGATTTATTTTTATTTATAAAAATTAATTAGTTTATGAAATCAATCCATTAATTTTTAACAATAAAATTTATTAAAATAATCGAATCAAAAAATAAAAATCTGAACCAAAAAAATCAATTATTTTTAAATTTTCATAATCGAATAAGATGAATAGCTAAATTTTTTAATCACTACATTTGAGTTTTCAATCCGCGAATAAAAGAATCAATTGTAGTGAATTATACAAGTGTCAACTTGATTAAATTCATTATCATCTTATTAGTAATGTATATAAAACGTTACAATTTACCATTTTAACCACCCCCTTAAAGATCCAATCATATCTTTTCCACTTTAATTGAAACATGTTGTTATTTTAATAATTGAGGTTTCATCTACCAAAAAGTTTCAAAATGATAAGGAAACTAAACTATTTGGTGACAAGGGTGTTATCTAAGGAAGCACGCAATAAGTTATTGACCATATGAATTCTTAAATTGTAAACACTATACCCACTTGGGGAAATATGAAGCAAGTTGCAATTGTTCAATATAGCTAATCATAGAGCTCCGTTGTCTCTTCTAAAGCTATTATATAAGCCATGTGGGGTCTCTGCTCCACACATAGAAATTATAAAATTCACTTTTTGAATTTCATGTTTTAAAATCTCTCAAAATATTCATCTTTATTGCCCAAAATATTACCAATATTATTCAATACAAGACTACTAATTTCACTTTATTTTTTGGCAATAAGCCTAATAATTTGCAAGGATGACAATAAGTTGCTCTTTAGGTTAACCTGACAAATTTTTAAAAATATTTAAAAATATTTAAAAATTTGTAACAATGTCTTTATTTAATTGCATCTTGATTTGAGCTGCTTAGATTCAGGTTTATCAGAAGCTCAATTAGCTTGTAATAATTAAGTCTCAAGTCATTCTGAATCTAGGCTTAACTAATGGATCGGTCCATTGAAAATACTTAAATCTGAATCCAAGAATCAATCTATTGTCATCTCTAACAATTTGTACAATATTCTTTTACCTTTTTGCAAACTTTTGTGAAGAGGGTGTTGTGTTTTTATAAATTTTGTCAAACATTTATTAATTATATTTTTATTTATATTTTTTTAATAACAAATTGTTTATTTGGAAAAATTATTTAATGAATCAATAACTTTAAATTAAGCTACAAATCAATTTTAACAAATTCCTTAAACAAAGTGAACTATTTCTTTCCCACCAAAATTTAATTGACTTCGAAATGTTAAATCACATCTGGGTGGGACGTGGATGGAATGTAACCTGTAGGTTGTTGCTTTTCAAGCCTCACATCAATTATAAAGCTACACGAAAGAATATTGAATCACATACCTTTTAATTATTGACGAGTTTGTGATCTCAAACACTTATCACTTTAGTCGTTTAGAATTGGCCACAAGGAACAGATAAGATCTCCATCAGAAAGTTACTGAATTGAAGCAACCAGGTACTATCTAGGACAGTACTTATAGACCCTTTTTTAATATAAGTTTCCTAGACCCTATACGTAAATAAATAATTTACAAATTATTATATATATTAAAAATGTATTTAATATATAATAAAAAAATTATTGTTATAAATTATTACTTTTTTTATTAGCTGTTCTTTAACAAACCCAATAGCTGCTATAAGTTAGTCTCTCTTCCAATTTATATCTGAATGCGATCTCGAATATGAAAAGATGAGGTCAATTGTTACGTGAATGAGATCACCTTCTAAGTTTCATCAGTTGTTTCATTTGACGTAGAGTGCGTTCGGTTAGTAAGATAAGTTTTTAATATAATATTTGCAATATTGTTCGGTTAGTAGGATAAGTTTTTAATATAATATTTGCAATATTGTTTAATTATATAAATTCTTTTTATTATATTTTAATATTTTTTATTTATTTATAATTTAAAACAATATTGTATTAAAACTTTAACTTTTTAATTGTATATTAATTTGAGTAAAAAGAAATAAATTCAGAATTAAATAAATATAATACATGAAATTGTATGATAACTAGGTAATAATATAAGTAATAATTTTTAAAATATGGGAATTAAAATAAAAATATCACACCGTAAAAAACTATAGTGTATTTAACCATAATTTTTTTATAAGAAACTCTTCAAATTAAGAACTTGCAAATTAAAAAGGTTGTAAATTATTTTAATTTTATTATCAAAAATAAAAATGCAGAAAATATAAATATAAATTAAATTATTATTTTTATACAATTAATAATTTAATTAATTAAGAAACTTATTATCATAAAAAATTGCTTCATTTGTGTCTATTCAAATCTAAATTGGGTTTTGCACGAAAGTTGTAGGAACAAGTCGTTGTCAGGTTCTTGCTTTTCAGCCTTAAACACATTGGACTATCACCATAACCAATAACTTATCACCTAACCCCAGAAGATAAGGGACAAAGCGCCTTCAAAAGGAGTTTTACCATTAAACATGAGTTTAAAGATTCTTCAATTCTGTCTATTGTCTAATGCTTAAAATAATTTAAATATTAAATAAATTATTAAATAGTATTGGATAGAGAATCTCGCTCCTTTAAATGGCCAAGCACTATCGATAAAAGAAATTATTTATTTAAAATATACGATTTACAAGTAATTTAAAAATAATGATTATAACTTTTTATTATAAAATTATCAATTCTCTTATCTTTAATTTAAAAAACACCCTTAAAATGGTACATAGTGCCATAAACATATTTAACAAGCACTTGGTATGTTCTTAGATAATGTCTAAGTAACTTAATGACGCCCTCAAGGGGTGTGGCTCGATGGTTGAGAGCGGGGCTTGACTTTGGTTAGGTCCCAGGTTCGATTCCATGCTAGCCTCTCTTGTAAGAGCCTGGGACAGCTAAGGTTTTACCTGTAGAAGGAGAACTAATTGAGCCCTCAATGATGAGGTGCGCCCGCTTGACCCGCCTGTAGGGTGGTGCGCCAGTTGGGCCCTCAAAAAGGTGTGCCCGCTTGACCCGCCTACGGAGTTTCCTCGAATAAAAAAAAAACTTAATGACATTATGAGATAAGTTAATGTTAAATAAAATTGTATAGAATACCTTTGGACCAACTTTAAAGTATAACCTGCCCCAAATGTTGCCCAAAAACGACTATATAGAAGCTTAAAGTTTGGAATAATGCACACTACATACGGTTCCAACTCGCAATCGCTCAATTAATTATACTCTACGACTATGGTTGTGATATAAATTAAGTTGCACATTTTATGTAGTACTTGATACGTCAGTATTACATTAGTATTCATAATTGTAATGGGCCATCGATCAGTGATTAGAGCGAGTTTCTAAAAAATTTTAAATATTGAAAATTTAAGTTTTTCGAGTCTCATGAAATTTTTTTAATTTTTTAAAGAATTTATAAAGTTTATAAATTAGTTTTGAAATTTTTATTTATCAAATAGCTTATTTTTAATATAAATGATTTGTAAATTATTAACTAATAAATTTTTAAAATTTAATATCTAATCTTTTAAAACTTTTTGAAATTAGACAACTTAATTTAAAATGTCATGTTTATTAATAGTTACTAGTATTGTATTTTTTAATATAACTAACCTAACACGTCAAAATTAATATTTAAAGGATTATATAACTCCCAATTCTAGTTAACATAAGATTTGAAATTTATTTAACAAAGACATTAACAGTTATATATTTAAAATACAATTACTTGTTTGATATTAAAAATTCATTAAAAAGATATCATATAATTCTTTAAAATTAATTATATCAACAAAATAGACAATTTTTTGGAATTAAATGATTTGATTTTCAAATTTTTGAATACCTAATTTTTTAAAAATTGTTAATTTATAATTTATCATTTTTCAACAATAACAATAATAACAATATCCAGTAAAAATCTCACTAACACGTAAGATTTAAGGAAGTCCAACAACACACAATCGTACTCTTAATTTGCAATTTGTTATCTTTATAATTTATAATTTATTCATATGTAATTGTTATGATGATAAGTCACTTATCGTATAAAAAGAAAATACTATTATTGTTATGCAAATATACGTGGTATAAGATCAACGGATTTTTTACGAGGCATAAGGTCAACTAATTATCATACTGACTGATTATAAATAGGCATATTTTATTTTATTTTATTGGAGTAAAGATTTAATTTAATTTCTCTTGAAACGATGCGTTGGGCTGTTATGGAGAGACTTTTAGGGGGAGAGGTCCAATGTGTCACAATTCACATTATTTTATATTGTCAGTCCCCACCGAACTCTCATTCCAAAGAGAGGTGTCTCTTTTGACCACGTCTCCGTCACCGTCACTTAACGGCGTCAATAATTGAGAAGCGACGGCGTTAACGAACTCCGTTCTATCTTTCGGTCACTCTGTTAGCCCCCTCTCTCTCTCTTAAAATGGGGATCGAAATGCTAGTGTCTCTGTTTTGGATGGGATTTGACGAGGCTCTTTTTAGGTGAAATTCGAATCTCTTCAGGTTTGTCTTTTTTTTATTTCCTCATAAATTTGCCTTTTTTAGGGTTAGGGTTCTATTACTGGTGGATTTTGATCGCTTTGAATATACCTTTTATCTGCCACTATCGGAGAAATCTATAGATTCTTAGGGTTGTCGATGTTTTTGCTTCTTTTTTTCCTTCCTTTTTGTTTTCAGCTTGTATGCTGTTTGTTTGCTGCAGGGAAGGTGTACATGGATATCTAGAAATGGTAATTTCAATCTTAGGAGAGCTTATTGAATTAGGTATCATTTAGAATTTGAAAATTTCCACTTTGGACTTATGTTAAACCTTATGGATTTGGTAATCTACTAATCTTGTCATTGCTTTAATATCATCGAAACTTTAACAACGGAATCGAAAGTCAATTCCGATGGATGTTTTCTTCTGGGTTTTGTCGGCAATTGAACTACGAGGTCGATATTGTTTCTCTCTTTGTGATTTCTTGCGAGCTTGCAGATTGTAAGTTGAGCTGTTAGTATCAAGGTTTGGTCATAAAACCGGCAGGTCTTTGAATAAGTTACTGATGTTGTTTTGTTTTGTTAATTTCAGGTAGTTGATGCTTTGATGATATTGGTGTCACTATTTGCTTTCTTCTAAATTTGTTTCATGAATCTTGTGAAGTTGTTGTGGTTGGAAGTTTTGGGCTTTTGAATCATGAAGATATTTATGAGTTGCTTATTTGGTTTTGTTGATTGATTGAGAAGGAGTGTCTACTTTCTTCAGTAAGATGTCAGTGGGCTTCTTGTAGCAGTGGGATGATCGCAAATTAAAGATTCATTACCAACGAAAGTGAAGGAGAGTAAAAGAAAGCAATCATGGGGGAAGCTCTCTTGACAACTTTGTCAATTGAGAATTATCATCCATCTACACTTTTGTCGATGGATTCAGGTGCCCTCACGCACGATGAATTGGAGAGGGAAATAAATCGTTCAGTTATTCTATCTCGGCCACCTGATATCAACCTCCCTCTCTCATCTGAACCTAGTCCACCTCCTCCACTGACATGGAATGAACCGTGTGACATTTTTGATGCTGGTCTTGGGCCTCAAAGTTACGAGGCTGAGACAGTTGTTAATATCCCAAAAGTTGCTAAGAAATGTTCAAAGCGACTTGATAGTGTTTGGGGCGCCTGGTTCTTTTTTAGCTTCTATTTTAAGCCTGTTGTGAATGAGAAATCAAAAGGCAAGATAATCAGGGACAGCAATGGTGTATCCGGATATGATAAATCAGATTTGCAGCTTGATTCGTTCTTGGTACAGCATGACATGGAGAATATGTACATGTGGGTTTTCAAGGTAAGGCCTGAGAATGCATTGGGTAAGATGCAACTGAGGAGTTACATGAATGGCCACTCTCGACAAGGGGAGCGCCCTTTTCCATTTAGTGCTGACAAAGGCTTTGTCCGATCTCATAGGATGCAGCGGAAGCATTATCGGGGTCTGTCTAATCCTCAATGTGTCCATGGAATAGAAATTGTTCGATCTCCCAATCTTATGAGTCTAGATGAGGAAGAGCGGAAGAAATGGATGGAGCTTACTGGCCGAGATATAAATTTCACCATTCCTCTTGAAGCGAGTGATTTTGGCTCATGGAGAAACCTTCCAAACACAGAATTTGAGCTTGAACGCTCCCAATTTACGTTGAAGAATAATGGAAATTGTCACCCGAGAAAGTTGCTAAATGGTACCAGTCTAAACCTCTCTACTCAGTCATCAGATCATAGCAACAGTGATAGCATTGACCTTTCACCTGGCTGCAACAAAAGGAAGAAGGACTATTTAGCTAACGGAAATGATGACGAATGCTTGCCGAATAACTTGCATTGTGAAAGAGTCGATATGAATCTTCATCCGGTTGAGCCAGCATGGTTGAATGAGTTCAGTGGGGTAATGAAGAATGTATATGGACCTGTCACGGCAGCAAAAACAATATATGAAGACGACGAAGCATTCTTGATCATCGTCAGCTTGCCCTTTGCAGATCTTCACAGGGTAAAGGTAACCTGGAGAAATACTAACACACATGGAATTGTGAAGATATCTTGTATAAGTACAGCCTGCATGCCATTTGTTAAGAGACATGATAGAACATTTAAGCTAACTGATCCAACACCGGAGCACTGCCCTCCCGGGGACTTTGTAAGGGAAATTCCTCTTCCAAACCGCATACCAGAAGATGCTAAACTCGAAGCATACTGTGACGAGACAGGAACAATGCTAGAAATCATTGTACCCAAGCATCATCCAGGACCAGAAGAGCATGAAGTTCGGGTATCCATTCGCCCTTCCCCTTGGAGTGAACGGGCTTTTGTCGATCTGAAAGAGACATTAGTTTGAGAAGAATTATGGATGGTTGGTGCTTCTGTTTGCTAACCTTAATCTATGAATGAAATCTGTTTCTTTTTTTTTTTTTTCCTCAGATTACATGTATTTGCAATTCATTTGTGGAGTCTTGTAGGTGGGATAGTAAGGTGGCTTATCTCTGGCTTTCCCGACTGAAACATCCTTACTCCTAAGGTGGAGAAAGAGGAAAAAGAAAAGATATAAAAATTTTACCCCGTGTTGTTTCAAGCATTAAGTTCTCTCTATAAATATGTCACTTTATTGTTATGTGATCTCGTGTTCTACATTCAACTCCTTTTTGTGCTTGTAATTTACAAAATTTGTGAACACACGATCCATTAAAAAAATTGATTTTTAAAATTATAAAAAACTTTTTTTAATCTTTAAATTTTAAAAAACTTTAATTAAAAACATAATTGTAATTGAGCCATCAACTTCTTTAGTTCTATAGGTGTCATCTTATATGGATAAATGGATATAGGAGTAGCATTTGGAATTGAATCGATTGTAAACTCTATTTCTTGATCTGGAGGTAAACTAAATAATTCGGCCGAAAATACATCTAGGAATTCTTTAACAACAGGAATGTCCTGTATATTTTGCTCAGCTTGAGTATCAATAACGTGGGCCAGATAAATCTTGCATCCTTCTTGTATCAACCTCAAAGCACTCATGAATAAAATCAACTTAGTTGACACTTCTTGACTAACACCTCGAAAAATTGCTCTCGGTTGATTAGAAGATTCTAATATCACGTCCTTAGTATAGTAGTTCATGATAGTCCGATGAACAGTGAGCGAATCTCACCATTGTGCTTCTTCCCACAGTGCTCACAAATGGGTAACTGACTCGCTACTGCTTCTCTTCCACTGCCAAACTGCATAAAACTACCCCTCAGTCTAAACCCTGTCTGTCTTAATCTAGTCGGTGGTCGAAAGGATATGTTCTGACGTTTACTAAACCTTCTGCCAGAACTATCCTAAAATTCACTGGGCTTCTTCATTCGGGATTCCTGCCTATACTCTGCTTGTCCCTCTCTCAATAGTTGTTCAATTTTGATCGAGCAGCTCTCAGCTCAGAGAAACTGCTCAAGTTGGTGATTGCTAGCCTTGTCCTAATCTTTATGTTCAACCCATCTTTAAATCTCCTACACTTATCTTCTTCAATAGGAATCAAGGTAGTAGCATATCTCATCAGCTCATTAAACTTGATTTCATACTCTACCCCTGATACTCTGTCCTGCTTCAGATCTAGAAATTTCTTCATCTTTCTGTCCAGGTAGACCTTGGGCATGTAATTCTCCCTGAAAACCTTCAGAAAATCTCCCTACTTCAAGTTACAAGACCTGGGGGTACTGTCTAGAACAAATTTCTGCCATTGATATTTGGGCCTTGCAATAAAGAAACTACATAGTCAAACTTCTCGTCGGACTCACAGTCCATTTGGTTAAATATCCTCTCTGTTTTCTCTAACTATCCCTTGGCCTCTGTAGGGTCTGTACTTCTGTAAAAGTCCATAGCCTCCTACTTTTTCAAATTATTATACCTCCTTTCCCTTTTCTCGAGAATTTTAGGAGGCATTCCCTCAAGTGGTGGTATAAAAAACTCTCTACTGGCTCTTGCTGATCCCAAGTCAACTGATTGTCCTTTCTGATCACCTACGTCGGATAACCTATAATAAACAATAACTTCAATTACTATCCACATCTCTTATAATATTTCACGCCTATATGCTTAATCTGTCCCTATAGATGTCAAATCATGCTCTGATACCAAAATGTAACATCCTACTCTTGCAAGACTCGTATTCGACATTCTGAGTGATATCCGAATACGTACCCCTACAAGAGTGACATGTTAGAGCACTCACATCACTAACTTAATCATGGGATCATCATTTAATACGTAAATGTCTTAATATTTTAAAACCAAATTCCTCATTTCATTTCATAAAAATCGAATATATATATTGTAATTCTACGAAATCATCTAAATATGTACATTATCAAAACTAAACACAAAACACACTACATGCATAAGGAATTATACAAAAATTTCTATCTAATCCTTCAGTCTAAGCTGACCGACCTTTGAGTCATTTCTTTTATCCAAAAGTACAAGAACTGTGCTTCTTGTAGAGTCTCTCTGTCACTATTGTCCTCTCTCTGTCCTGAAATTTTAACGTTGCAATTTTAGTGAGTTTTGCGAACTCAGTGAGATAACCATTATCGATGATTTACTCAATTCATACAATATATCAACATATATAATCATATAATTCACATCATTTTATTTATCATCATGTGGTATCACATAGCATTTTGTTCACAATTGTCACATTCTCATTCAAATACAAGTCAACAATACATTTCAATCATTCAAATATACATAATAAATGTATATGCAATGCTCATAAGACTCATTTCTGATTATTACGTTGTTGTGACTGAATACCTATAACTATCCCGTATCTATTACGAATACTTGACACATTGATAACTATTCCTTATCCGTTGGGGATACATGACTCATTGTACATAATGAGCCTTTGGCTCTTAATTACATTCTAAGCTTTAAACTTATTTTAGGTAGCTACTCAGGTCACAACTGTCATTATTTATTCATGCATTCATGTAATGAAATGCATCACATTCACGTTCATAATTATCTTCAGACTTTGGTCCGGCATTCAGCATATACGTTTAGAATCATTTATTTCATCAAATTCACATACAAGAAGCACTTCTAATATCTCATTTATGCATCAAACGCCTTGGACATTTAATGTTTCGAATCAACACAATCAAATTCACATTCATATGATAATTCATAACATAATTTAAAACAAACAATTAATTATGTGAGATCGTCTCACAGGTTGCTCCAGAAAGCTATTGCTTCGAAATCCTGGCAACGTTTGGATGTGGACGCTCAAATTGCTTTTCTATATCATGAAATATACATTTACACATCAAAAATTTGAACAATTTTATAAGAACTCATTTTTGCACATATGTGTATGTATGGATTATGTACAATGCATGCTCAATGATAAACTCTGTATATTTTCATTATTCTCGTCACATGATCATTCATATATCAAAACTGACATAAGTATAATTTGAACTTAGGTTTACACCTCAATAAAACAAATTGAATCTAAGTTCATAACTCAATTGATCATTCCAGCTTAAAAAAACAAAATTTTGGGTCAATTTTGCATTATCATTTTGATGAGGAAAATGAAGTATTTAGGAACCACCTTCTTCTTAACAAATGTTCCTATATGTCTTAAGTTTCTAATGACACCAAGTTGTCAAAATTTGGTTCAATAATTAGCAATTTATACTCAAAATATTTCAGGCTATAGTCAAACTGCAACAGTATATTGTACTCAACTTCAAGCCAGATTTTGGAATTCTTAAGGAAAAAATTAAAATTCAATTTCTTTAGAATTTTGTATCCATATGTCGGTAGTTTAAGATAAATAAAAAATCATCTCATTTGGATATATATAGATCAAAATATGGCCAAAATACCGATGTCTATTTAGTGAAAACACTCCATTTAATAATATTCCAGCACACTTCATCATTTTCGTCCCAAACTCTTCAATCAATCCTTTCCTAATGAATTTAGATGGCCATGAATTTTGGATGAGAGGGAAAAAAATGTGTGAAGAGTTTGTGGTTCAAATATCAAGTCATTTGGAGGTCGAGAGAACAAGTTATGGGCAAAGAAATGAAGGATGTTCAAAATTGTCACACCTCTCTACACTCGCACAGTTACGATCGTGCACTGTGAGATGCTCCCTCATTATGACGATCATGCTTTTCCAAATAATTCTTCATTTTCACGATTGTGCTCATGCATGATTGTGCAATTCCTAACTTCTCCTCTCTATGCAATTCCATAGAGAGTTCCAAACTGCAAATTTTCGTCTCTTCTTCCTCTCTTTTGCTAAATCCAACATTTCTAACTTATATCTATTATTTTTCTCTTCATTTTGACTTCCATTGAGCTCAACTCATTCACAAAAAAATCAAAATCTATGATTAATCGCAACATAAAAATCTGAACTGTTCATTTACACATATTCAACATGCATTTCTCACATTTTCTGCATTTTTCATCTTCCTCAATACCTTCATTTCATCTCTAACTTCTCTGTTTTTTTTTCATATCGCAACATCATTTACATCTTTTTCCTTAACTCTAAACTCATTTTAGTTCATTCCTAAAATACCAAACAAGATTTATGCAAACACAGTGAAAATAGAACATATGCAGATCACCTTTCATGAATTTTTTTGCACTCTTTATACACATTTTCAATGATCTTTCTGACTTAAAAATCACTTCATCAACATCTAAAAAAATATTGATCATCAAATATGCAAAAGCAAGACATGGAGCACACCCAAAATCCTCTCACGTTTCAGCAAATATACATCCTTATATTATAAACACTTAATTGTTAACTAATGCGATACATGTTTCATCTTAATTACATATCATGAAGAACTATACAATACTTGTTTAAAACTCCAAATTCTTCAAAATCACGTGAACCCTTGCTTTCCAATATAACACGATCATCAATAGTTGAAGGTTGTAAGATTAGGTATTTCAGTGATAGTGAAGAAGGTAACAAAAAGAAATAACAAGTGAAAAATGAGAGTAAGGCTTACGTTGTGAGGATGAGAGAATTTCTAAAAGTAAAGAAACTTACAAAAGATGAAGAAAGTCACGAAGAAGAAAAAGAAAACAAGATCAAATAATTAATTTAGTCTTTTTAGTATATTCATGAAATCAATACTAGGTTTGGCAAGTGACACTTGTCACTTGTCCAATTTCTATGAGTTTAAACTAGGTCCTCTTATTTAACTAGGCCAATTATCTCTAATTTTTACTCCAATTGTCTCTAAATTTTCAATAACACTTGTCAATAAATTCCAAGGTCATTCATAAAATTTTTCATTGTCATTTGACTCTTATTTCTACTATTATTCATCAATTGACTTGCCACTTGGCATTTTTCTTAGTCTAAAAATACTCATAATTTTGAAATTTTTTTAAAATTCACCAAAAAAATCTAAATCAATATATATACTACTCTCCAAATCAATTTTCAACACATAAAAACTACAATTATCAATATAATCATATATACAAATCAATTATATTCGAAAATATCAATAAACGCATGTACAATCATTTTAATATGCAAAAATCTATATTCACATGTGTGTATATGCTATATTATGCATGAGTATGAAATGCCCTTTCTAATTTCTCAATAAACTCTCGTATATACTGTCCTAAAGTTCTAGCCCCTAACATGGGATAATGGAATGTTACATATTAAACTTCCTCAAACTACGTGTATCAATGAGACTTTCACTGGGTTGTTGTTATTGATTGTTGAAGTTTAAATTTTGTATTATTCCTAGTTGTAATTTCATGATGACAAGATGCTGATGGAATGATAAAACTAAGATACATTTTGTTTCTTTCATGTGAAGAAAGTAATTGATCTTATTTTTATTAATTATACTATTGTGAACAATTCCAAGCATGTTCTATCTTCACCAAGTACTCCAACTAATAATGTAAGTATAATTAATAATTTATTATTGTATTATAATAATTTATTATTAAATTATTAAATTAATATTTTATATTCTAATTAAATTTTTTGTTTGCTTTGTAGGATACTAATGCGTAGTTGCCTTGATTCATTTCATCTAATGAGCTTTGAAGGATAATCTCTAAGGCTTTGAGTTTGATTATTTTCTCTAAGTTTTAAGTTTCGTAGGCAAATACATTTTAGTTTTAGTGTTTAATTTTGTTTCTTGTGTAGGAATACTATGAGTTTCAAAATAATTGTTAAATTCAAAATTTTATTTCTAACAATAGTGAAAATATATAATAGTGACAAAATTGTCGTACGGTATAAATTTTAAATTTTTGATGAAAATTTATTGACATTATTAATAAAAGTATTAGTGACTATATTTTTCTCACTAACAACAATATTAATACATGTGACAACATAATTTGCCTCTATCAAATGATAATATTAATGATGAAATATCTTTCATAGACAAGATTTACTTAAGTGATAATATTCTTATCACAATTTTATATAATTTTAATGTGAAAAATGTTGTCACAATATAATAGTGTTTGTGAAGTTTTCGATGTATCACTGTTAATATTTGTGACGCTTTTGATGTATCACTATTAATATCTTTTTTGTCAACACTATCGTCACGAATGAATAATGTTATTGTGACCATACAATTTTCACTTATGCAAACGATTTCAGTTGCAAAAACAATGGTCACATAAACCATAAGTAATTGTCAAAACTTTTTAAATATAATCACTATTTCATTTGTGACAATAAGTGACCATTTGAAAAAATCGTCACAGAAATTAATAGCAACCAAAATTTATGCTTTTATTGACAACTTTAGCTTCCATTAAATGACCAATTTATTGTAGTGAGACTTATTGCAATTATACCTTTTTTATTAATTTTATTATTTTCGCTTAGCTATTCGAAGATTGAGATATATAATGTCAAAGATTAAAGGTAGCTACATACTTGAAAATTTTGGTAGAGCATAATATTCAGTATAATTTATCCTTTTTCATTTACAATGCCAAATTGTCTAAGTACCTATTGTTAGACCCCGAAATTTTCTTGAAAGTTAGAACTATTAAATGAGAAGTTGTTAGTGATTAGTGATGAGTAAAGAAAAAGGAGAATCCTTGAATTTGAAATGATATACAAGATTAAGGTAGTGAATGTAGTAAGTTGATGATGAG
>JANZLF010000007.1:1159851-1183882 GCA_026546835.1 Erythroxylum foetidum | reverse complement strand
ATAATAATAATAATAATAATATTATTATTATTATTATTATTATTATTATTATTATTATATTAACAACGACAAAAATAATAAGAAAACCAAAAGGGTATCACGAGAACATCGACAATGATAATGCATGCTTACTCGAACGATTTAACCGTGTCTCATCACAACATGGAGGGCAACTTTGAATCATTCATCCGAAGCAGCAATCCTTAACAATCCCAATAGAAAGTAAAGAATCTAGAGAAAATGAATGGAATGAGACTGTAACAAAGAGGACAAAATCGGCATTGGAAAAAATTAATTTAGCTGTTTGATGAAAACGCTCCTCTATAGGAGCGTTTTCATTTTTGGCTGTTTGAAGACAAACAGCCATGGGATCAGCTGCTCTCCAAACAGCTTTTATAGCTGTTTGAATAGTCAAACAGCTGAAGCATATCAATCAGCTGAAAAAATAGCTGATTGGTAGCTAACCAAACGACGCCACAGTAGAATCTTAGCTTTTGATTGTGTGGAAGGTATATTCTCTCCTTCTTCTTCCTTACCAACAGATGTTGTGAAGTGGAAAATACTTGTATTTAGTTTTTTTTTTTTAAGCTTTGGTTGAGTTTTGTAAAGGGGTTTATGGAATGGGTTTATTAAAAGTTCAAACAGGCACAAACTTAGACTTATTCAAGTTCGCTCGAACTTGAGCTTATATTTAGGATTATGAAAAATTTTCATAAATTTTTGTATCATTCATAGTCACATTGACTTCGACTTTATTCGAAGATCATACACACAAAATTCGTGACTCTTGCACGTTCTCAAACACAAAAAAAAAATCAAAGTTAGATGTCTTAAGCTTACGAATAAGTAGACATGATTTTCTGTCTAATTTTATGATATCTTATTTTATTTCACAAATTTTAGTCATTTATTTATGCGAAACTCACATTTATTTATGCGAGACTTAAATGAGACTCATATAAATAAATAGTTGAGATTTATTTGACACAATAAAATATCACAAAATTAAACGGATGATTTGAATTCATGAGTACGAGAGTAATGCAATAATAAAATGATATTAAAAGAATCATGTAAATATATAATATTTTTATGTCATAGAATAAAAGATGGAAATGGAAAGCAAACGAAAGTCTTGGACAAAGCTTTTAGATGAAAAAGGTAACGAAGATAAGGAATGGGGACCCATGCCCATTCCCTCCATCTTCTTCTGCGTTTATCTTCCACGCCCACACCCTCACTGAACCCCAACACTTTATCTTATTCTAATCGTCTCTTCGCCGCCGTTAGTCCTCGTTGGTCTTCCAAGAGCGCCGCTCGTAGTACGTTGGCTGGACGCTCCAGATTCGACTTCGACTTCGACTTCGACGTTGATGAAGATGAACATTGGGCGCGGAAGCGGAAATCGAAACGGAGGGCCTGGTGGTCCGATGACGTTGCTGACGGTGGTGGTGGCTTTTTGGACGTTGATGATGATGACGAAGAAGATGGGTTTTGGGTTCTCAAGGTATGGGAATTAAAAAGACAAGTTGAATTTGCATCACTAGAAAGCTTTCACCTTTTTTTACATTTGTAGGATGTGGATAGTGAATTTAAGTAATTGGTTTTTCTAAATATTATGAATGCTTGTGATGTTGAGATGTTTACGAGGAACTGGAATTTGCTTGTAGAGATGTGAATTAATTTGTTGTAGCCATTAAATCTGAATTTGGTTGGAATAATAGTTAGCTTGAGCTTGATTGGTGTAGTATATGCAACTATTAATTTCAATTGAATTCAGGTAGTTCAAGCTTTTGGTTGGATGCTACCTGCTGTTGCCATATCATTGCTGCTGGGTACAGGACCGAATGCTTTTCTCATGGCATTAGCTGTTCCCCTCGGGCAGACGGCACTTTCTCTTGTGGTTGATAAGGTATGGGGAAGTACAATGACATCGCCAAAACCTAGACGTAGAACCAAAGTGAGGAAGAGACCAGTTACAGCAAAAAGAAATGAGAGAAAAGGAGAAGAAACCAAGGGTGGGAGCAGAAGGGGGAGTTACCAATCATGGGTAGGAACAGATCATGATTCATTCACAAAGGGAAGCAAAGAGAAAACCAGGTTTGGTGGATGGGACGAGCTAGATAAAATGAATGGTAAGGTACCCAAGGGAACACCAGTTCGTGATGAAGATGGGCTACAGAGGAAACAGAAGTTTCAAAATAGAAATAAGCTTAGTAGTGTCAGAGACACACCATTGCTACTTAGGCTTCTGATTGCTGCTTTCCCATTCTTGGCTTCCTGGACTAGGTTCCTTTTCTGATTACAATGATGGACAAATTGTAAATTACATTATGAGAAAGTCTTTAATCATTAATTAAATAATGCTCTAAATCATCTGAATATGTTCACTACAATGCGCATCTAACTCATGAATATCGAACAGATGTATACTTGAATGGGTTGCTCATTGAACTTGAACATGGAATTGTGAAAGTTCTTTGAGCCAGTACCATAAAGATAATGTACTTGCTCTCATAGAAGCCTAGGGGTTGTGGTAATCTTCTTTTGTCTACTTGTCTAAATTTAGCATGTCTTGATTACCCTGTCAGGATCCCCTGTCCCTTACTCTATCCTATTAAATTTCAGCTATCCATTTGTGGTCTTGGCTGTCTCCTATTTTGTTCCATTGAATCTCAGTCATCTATTTGTGGTCTCATGATCACAAATGAGACTACAAATGAATGACTGATATTTAATAAGATAGGGTAGGAGACAGCCAAATTCAAAGTGACAGGGTAGAGGACAAAGCATCCGTCCCTTGATTACCACATAATGTTGTGGAAGATTTGAATTTTGGTAAATTTCTTAATTTGAGAGTAAGATTCCCATTTAACTTTACCGTGTTATTTGACAATATAGTCAAAAGACATAGAACATACGAAACGGCCCGAATCTTTAATGCCATTAAAGGTTATCGTTCCATAAGAAACTTCGAACTGAACAACAAGAAACCAACTAGCTGTAACTCATCTGTTGCTGAAAAACCCCGAGAATGGAACCCTCCTCGAACTTCTCTACCATGTCACATCAATAACAAACCTTTAAACACTTGAAAAAGCCAATTACAAGCGTTGCCTTTTGATTAAATCGATTGACCAGCCAAGCAAACCGATCCTCTGTTCCGACAAGGAGTTAGCTGTCGTAACCATGTGATGGGGTCTTTAATTTACCCACCTCTCTTTTTGCTTCCAATCTTCTTCTTCTGCGTTACAATGGCAACTTTAGATCCAATCCAAGAAACCCTCCTTCAATGCCTTTCTAATCATTCCTCAGAATCCCCAACACCAATTTCTCAAGTCACGTACTTCCCCAACAACCCTTCTTACCCACCTGTTCTGCAATCTTACATTAGAAACCTCATATTCGCATCCGCATCCACCCCTAAACCTCTGTTCATTGTGACCGCAACCCACGTCTCTCACATTCAAGCTACAATCATCTGCTCAAAAATTCACGGCCTTGAAGTCCGGATTCGTAGTGGCGGCCATGACTATGATGGCCTTTCGTATGTATCAAGCAAGTCATTTGTCCTTCTTGACATGTTCAATTTCAGATCAATCAGGGTAGACATAGAAAATGAAAGCGCTTGGGTCGAGTCAGGAGCTACACTGGGTGAAGTTTATTACAAGATTGCTGAAAAGAGCAATCTTTATGGATATCCAGCTGGTGTTTGTCCTACCGTGGGTGTTGGAGGTCATCTTAGTGGAGGTGGATATGGTAACTTGATGAGAAAGTACGGTTTGTCTGTTGATCATATTGTGGATGCTGTTGTGGTTGATGCAAGTGGCAGAGTTTTGGATCGAGAAGCGATGGGAGAGGATCTGTTCTGGGCTATAAGAGGTGGCGGAGGAGCTAGTTTTGGAGTCATCGTTTCATGGAAAATTAAGCTGGTTCTTGTCCCAGAAATTGTGACTGTTTTTAGGATTGAAAAAACATTGGAACAAGGAGCTTCGGACATTGTTTACCGTTGGCAATTTGTTGCTGAAAAAATAGATGAAAACTTGTTCATAAGGGTGGTATTGATTCCTGTCATTAAAGGGGGTCAGGAAACAATCAAAGCCAAATTCAATGGCTTGTTTCTTGGCACCTCAGAGAAGCTTACTGCTTTAATGGATGATCAGTTTCCTGAATTGGGTTTATCGCGTAATGACTGCAAAGAAATGAGCTGGATTGAATCCGTGTTATTTTGGTCTAATTATCCGAAAGGAACATCTTTGGATGTTTTGCTTGAGAGACATTCTCAGACAGAGAAGTTCTTGAAGAAGAAATCAGATTATGTGCAGGAGCCTATATCTAAGATTGGTCTTGATGGGTTGTGGAAGAAAATGATCCAACTACAAAGGCCGGTATTGACCTTTAATCCTTATGGAGGCAAAATGGCTCAGATTTCAGAGACAGAAACCCCCTTTCCACATAGAGCAGGCAACATTTACAAAATTCAATACTCAGTCAACTGGAAAGACGGAGGTGTTGAAGTACGGGAACGCAATTTGGAGCTAATTAGATGGCTTTATGACTATATGACACCTTATGTGTCGAAATCACCAAGAAGTTCATATCTCAACTATAGGGATATAGATATAGGTGTGAATGGGATTGATAATGTAACTTATGAAGAAGCTAGCATTTGGGGAATCAAGTACTTTAAAGGCAATTTTGACAGATTGGTGCAAGTAAAGACAAGAGTGGATCCGGGCAATTTCTTCAGGTACGAACAGAGCATCCCATCTCTTGAAACTTCCGGGAAGAGTTGGATGACGGAGTAGAAGCCAAAATGTGGTTCTGAAAGTTGGAAACAGGCTTCATTAGGGTCAAATTGATAAAAGAGTTAATTTATTGTTTCAACTATACATTGAAAAATCTACTTAGACAATATAAAAGAAGCATGGATATTCAAGCTGTTGTCTCAACATGATGTGTATTTACATGTATGTATTATAACTAAATCCAATTTGCATTTCTTCTTTTATCGTTAGTCATTAATTGGCAGTATTCCTTTTCCTATTTCGTTGTTTATTTAGATTTTAGGCTGCAATATTGTTATACCTAATTTCCCTACTCTTCCATGTACAGTTATTCATTACAATTAAACCTTAAGGAATGCTAAGTTGCAAGTTAGTGCAAAGTATTGTACATTGAATGGGTCTATAAGTTTTTTCTTTTTTAAAAAAGTGAAACTGAATTAATGAAGAAATTCAAAAAGTTCAATGCCTCAAACCATGTTAACAAACAAGCAGGAAAGTCTTGTGTGCACTTTCTTAACAAAGTAAGTGAGCCAATAAAATCAAAACATTAATTTAATACAATTAACTTCTTTTCACTAGCATCTTTTAGTAATTAATCTTGGTTTGAACAATCAAAGCAAAATACTAAAGGGAAAAGACTTTTTTTTACAAACTTGGTCAATTACTTATTCAAATTGAATACATACACTTAGGTGTATATTAGTTGTCATTTGACTAAGTCAAATAGTTAGCAATTAAGTCATAGGCTTAGTTGCATAGGAGTTGTACTTTGCTAGGATTCTTGGCATGCATGAGTTAAATTTTGCTCAAATGATGTACTAACCTCCTTTGTAATAATATATATAGAGTTTTGGATTTCCTTTGTAAAAATGTGTGTGTGCAAGCAAAAAAGGTGTCTAGAGAGAGAATTGATAGTTAAAAATAAATCGACTCTAACAAGTTGATTGTGTTGTAAAAAACTAAAACAAAAGCCAAGATTAATAAGAATATTGTTTCTTAGATTATTAAAGTTCTTTGTTGAGTGTTATGTATTTACTCCACTCCATACAATTACTTTGGAAAATTATTGCTTGAAATTTCCCCACATTTGGTATCAAAGCTAAGGATTCGTGATGGCATCAAATATGGGAGGAGAGAATCAACAACAAATACAATCGATATAGACAAAACAAATTCTTCCACAGGTGCAGCAGGTGCAATCAACAATTTTCAAATTTGATGGAAAACATAATTTTCCAATGTCGAAACATATGATAGAATTATGTTTGAGAAGTAGCAATTTTAAAGAAATCTTGGAAAAAGATTTTGATGAAACAAAAGAAACAACATCCGTTGTAAAAAGACAACAAGTGGATCGTGATTGTTCACTCAACAAAAAAGATATGTTCCTAATTTGTCAATTAATTGAGTTGGTAGTTCTTGAAAAAAATTTCCATGCCAAAACAGCAAAGGAGGCTTGGAAGATTTTAATAAATACACATGAAGGTGCAAATCCAGTGAAATGAACAAGATTAAAAGGACTAAAAAGGCAGTTTGAATTAATGGAGCAACCCTATGATGAAAGTATTCATGATTATTTTTCACGAATTAATAAGTTGGTAAACGAGATGAAAACAATGGTGACAAAATTGTAAAGAAGGAAATCATGGAGAAAATCATGTGTACTTTAACAAGTCGATATGATTATGTGGTAACTGTTACTGAAGAGTCAAAAGATCTTAACACATTGACACTAAATGATCTTCAAGCATTATTAGATTCACGTGAAATGTGAATGAATGAAAGAATAAGCAACATAATTGAGCAAGCTGTAAAAACTCAATCAAATTTAAAGAACACAACGTTTACAAGAAAAGCATAGTACAACTAAGGAAGTCAAACTTTAAGAAATGAGGGAGGAAGGAACTTTAAGGCCAGTTCCAATCAAAGAACAAGAGGTAGCTCATTTCAAAATAAAACAACTATGCAGTCCTATAAATGAAAAAAGCATAGGTATCTTCAGTACAAGTGCAAGTAACTTATTCAATATCATAATTGTAAGAAAGATGGTCACTATAGTAAAGAATGTAATGCTAAAGCAGAAAATGATTGAAAAGAATTACGCTAAAGTGGCTGAAAAAGATGATAGTATAAAAAATGTACTAGTGACTAGTCATACGATTATTAATAACGATGATTATCAATGGTTGCTAGACATAGGTTGTCGTAATCATCTAAGTGGAAAAAATGAAGATCTCAATAATTAAAGTTCTGGCAAAAAGGAAAGATTGCCATCAAACTTAAGGATGGATTATTGAATTTTATTTTTGATTTATTTTATTCACCAAGTATTTGTCAAAAACTTTTAAGCATGGGACAATCGATAGAGAAAGGCTATGATTTACATTTTAACAAGCAAGAATGCATAATCAGTGATGTATAGATGGGCTTAATAGCAAAAACGAAGATGCTAAGAAATAGTTTATTTATGATAAATGTCAAGTATGATACCTCCTTGTGATGCAATATTGAAATCGTCGATGAAACTTTGTTTAGCACATGCGACTTAGGCAATTCAACTTTGGAAGCATCAAATTCTTAGCAGAAAAATGTGCTACTAGCTTACCTATCATTAAACCTCCTAAGTATGTGAAACTTGCATCGTGGGAAAGAAACATCAAGATCCATTTCTTAAAGAACGTGCGTGGAGAGTTAAGAGTCCACTTGATCTAGTGTATTCAGATTTGTACTATGTGGAAGTTCCTTTAGTTGGAAGTAATAAATAATCTATTACCTCCATTGATGATTTCGATTGAAAGATCTGGGCTTATTTCTTAAAGCAAAAATCTAAAGCATGTAGGAAACTCAAGATTTTTTTGGAATACATTGAAAGCAAAGTGACAATGTTTTTAAAGTTTTAAGAACTGATAGATGTACAGAGTACATTACTTGTGATGATTTCTTAAGGAAGAAAGGAACTAAACATCAATTGACAACTAGATATACTCCTCAACAAAATTGAGTAGTGGAAAGGAAAAATCGAACTATAATGGATATGGAAAGGAGTATATTGCATTGTAAAAAGGTGCGTAAAAGTTTTTGGGCAGAAGTTATAGCATAGGCTATTTATATTTTGAACAAGTGTCTAATTAAAAGTGTTCGTGATAAAACACTAGAAGAAACATGGAGCAAATGAAAACCAAACCTCAGTCACTTGAGGGTGTTCAGTTGTATTGGATATGCACATATACCTGGAGAATTGAGAAAGAAACTTGATGACAAGGCAGAAAAATGCATTTTTATTGTCTATAGTTAAGAAACAAAGGGTTATACGCTATACAATCTAATCACTCAAAAGGAATTATTAGTCAAGATGTTATATTTGATGAAGATAGAGTATGAGATTGGTTAGACAATGAAAAAGGGTCATCATCAGTACCAGTGATAGTAATTAATGAAGTGAAACCACTTGATCAAAGAATTGAACAAGCTTCTAGTGATGGGCTAACTTCAACAAAAAGATCTGAGGAGTTAACATCGCCTCCAACATCACCATGTAAATATCCACAATAAAAACGTAGTATGCCTACTTATTTGCAAGATTATGAAATTGGCAAAGATGATGATCCTAATAATGATAATAAAGATGTTACCTACTATGCTTTATTTGTAGATTGTGATCCATTAACATACGAGGAAGCAATTAGCAAAGATTGTTGGATTAAAGTAATGGATGAAGAAATTAAAGCAAATGAGAAAAAATACATGGGAGCTAACTACTCTCCCAAAACTATAAGCTTCAAGATTAAGACTTGATCAATTACTTATTCAAATTGAATACATACACTTAGGTGTATATTATTTGTCATTTAACTAAGTCAAATACTTAACAATTAAGTCATATGCTTAATTGTATAATAGTTGTATTTTGCTAGGATTCTTGGTATGTATAAATTGTCATTAGCTAGAAATTTCTTGCTTAAATCATGTGCTAAACTCCTTTGTAATATTATATATAGAGGTTTGAGTTTTTTTTTTGTAAAACTCTAACTGCAAGCAAAAAAGGTATCTAGAGAGAGAATTGAGAGTTAGAAAATAAGTCAGCTCTAAAGAGTTAATTGTGTTGTAAAAGGCTATAACAAAAGCCAAGATTAATAAGAGTGTTGTTTCTTATATTATTAAAGTTTTTTGTTGAGTTTTTTTATTTATTCCATTCCATACAATTATTTTAGGGAACTATTGCTTGAAATTTCCCTATAGTATCATGTCTAAATAAGCTATATTAATATACCTAAACTTTTATTAATAACTTCTTAGGTGTTTAGAATAATAAGGACGTATTAGTATCTTCTTAGAGGTAATTATCTCATATGTAGATCATCTCCAAATGTGTAAGTTTTTTTAAAGGGAGAAGAAATCCAGTACCTGCAAGACTTGGGCCGAATTCTTAGTTATAACTAAAGATAGTTGAAGAAGACAACATTTGGTTAATGGACACTCATGTCCATTACTGACCATATATTTGAATTCTTGACTTATAATGTTCCTTATACCCAAGATTTGGTTAAGGGAATAGGAGTTCTTAGTTTCAAATTCCAAAAACTCATGTCCTTTATGTGAAGAGAGTGCATCCATCAAAACCTAAATTAATTCCTTTTATTTTTGATTTATTATTGCTTTTATTATTATTTTATTGTTTCTATTACTTTATCTTCTATTTCTCTCGATTGAGTAATAATATTTTAGTCTTCCACTTTCTTATTCTATGTTGTGCTTTTTACTTTAAATTTGTTACATGATATCAAAGTCAAGTTGCAATTGTGTTATTACTATTCTAGGAAGATGAATAGTGGAAGCCATTCTAGATAAGATTATTGGAAAAAATTATAATTATTAAAAGTTTTGCATGGAATCTTGTCTATAATGGTAAGATTTATAAGATTTGATTTTTGATGATGAAATGATAATTATGACCTTTCTACCAATTAGAGTAAGGTTACATACTACTGAATCTTCACAATCTCTATGTATCAATAAGATTTTTACTGAGTTGTTGTTAAAAATGACAATTTTAGCGAGTACTCCTTAAAATATTCAGCTGCAGTGGAAGTGGAAGATCAAGTGTGAATTTTTTTTTTTGTTTTGTAAACATTCATCAATAATAAATTCATTGACTGTGTTCATGATCCACCATCACTGGAAAAAAAAGTGGGAGACTCTTGAAATGTTGTTTCTTAAGAAAAATACAACTTGGTTACAATATCTTAAAAGAGAATTAGTTATGATACCTTAAGGTAATCTTTCAATTGCAACTATTTTTTAAAAGTTAAGACTTTGCATTTCGAAATTTCAAAGCTAGAAATAGAGAAGCCTGTGAGCTATACACATTCACGTTATTATCTTAATTGTGGTCTACGAAAATAGTTTATACAGTTTATTATCTTAATAAAAGGGTGGGCAACTCAACCTTCAATCATTAAGATTTCTGCTTTGAAAATTACAATTCTCTTTCTCATATAGATGATTTCGATAAAGATTGGAAGTAGTGTTTATCTATCAAAACTATTAATCAACCAATAGTTGTAGCTTTTATCGTGCACCAACTAACACATTTACATATGTCAATACAATCTTTCGCTATAAGTATTAGGGTAGAGTTACTATTCTATTTTATTAATAAAGTAAGTTTTAATATACTTATATGATATTGTAATATGTCAATTTATTATCACTTTAATAATAATTTCTAGAGATTTCGAAAATAATTTACAGAGAAAATAATAAAAATATTTATGACAAAATGTTCTTAAAACAGACGGAAATTTATGAAATGATAAAATAGTTTTTTTTTTTACTTTTATAAAAATTCTCATTTATAATCATGTAATCAATGTGATCTTGCAATTTATAGTATTTTCTTGATAGCATTAAATATTAATTTGTTTAATTACTGTTAAAGATGAAGCATATCCAGTAACCTCGTAAACTCTAGAATCACATTTGTATTACAAGGGATTCTTTTAAAAGAATACCAAATTATCCTCTTTTTGGGCATTGAGTTTACAATTTAATTCTCACGGTAAGGACCAAGTCAATCAAAGAGAGCCTAATCGGTGGGTGGGTTGACTTTTGTCGTCAATGGTTGTCTGGTAGATGCAACATGCTAATGCAACTTTCGCAAATGTGGTATTCTCAAGTCAACCATTGACTACTAATTGCATTAGGTTAATGGTTTTTTTAAAAACCTAATTTTAGGAAGGAAGATGCCTTTAATTATCTACTAAGACGAGCCTCGACTTGCACCAGGTCAACTTATAAGGGATAAAGTGTTAGCCAAATAAAATTTTTCATTCTCAAAGCTCGAACTTAAGATTTCGGGATAAAAGTAGTGAACCACTTACATCAATCATGTTTGGTAATGTTAATGTTTATTTACCAAATGAGATTAAGGTTTTCACTAGTCAAAGTTTTTAGGCCGCCTTTGCAGGGCTCGTCCACACAACCTAAACAATATCTTCCACAAGACTTTTCTTGTGAAGTTGGAAAATTCGGGGGCTGAGGTTCTAGACCAATTGGTACTAATCTTCCACCGCGCTTTCTCCGCATTCGATTATATCACCATAATCATAGTTCTTACATTATTTATAATCGCTTCGCGTAACACAATTCACAAAACATTCTCTTTGTTTTTTGGGCAAACCAACGGAAATGAAACAACAACAACACACGCTGATTCATTTTTTCATTCTTCTGTGTCTCTACTGCTCTAGTTCATGGGCTGCCTCCGACAGTTCGGTGTATGAATCATTTCTTAATTGCTTGAAAGACAACACAAGCACTCGAGACCAGATCTCAAGCCTCGTCTACGCCCAAACCAACACATCCTACACTTCAATCCTCCGAGCCTATATTAGGAACGCACGTTTTAACGTCTCCTCAACTTCCAAGCCTCTTATTATCGTAACCCCTACACAGATATCCCATGTTCAAGCTTCTGTTATCTGCGCCAAGAAAGTTGGTTACCAACTCAAAATTCGCAGTGGTGGACATGACTATGAGGGAATTTCCTATGTCTCAGACACACCCTTTTTCATTCTTGATATGTTTAATCTAAGGTCAATCCAGATCAACGTAGAAGACGAGTCTGGTTGGGTCCAGGCTGGCGCTACACTCGGTGAACTTTATTACAGGATATGGCAGAGTAGTAAAGTTCACGGCTTTCCTGCTGGAGTCTGCCCAACGGTTGGTGTTGGTGGGCATTTCAGTGGCGGTGGTTATGGTAACTTGTTGAGAAAGTACGGTCTGTCGGTGGATAATGTTGTTGATGCTCAGATAGTTGATGTTAATGGCAAGCTTCTTGACAGAAAGGCCATGGGGGAGGATCTTTTTTGGGCTATTCGTGGTGGTGGAGGAGCGAGTTTTGGTGTTATAATATCGTATAAGATCAAACTTGTTCCTGTTCCCGAGACAGTTACTGTCTTTAGAGTGGAAAGGTACGTTGATGAAGGTAATGCCACTGACGTTGCATATAAATGGCAGTTGTTTGCTCCGAAAACAGACGAGAATCTGTTCTTGAGGATGCTAATACAGCCAGTGACATCCAAGATTAGCAAAGGTCAGAGGACGATTAGAGTATCAGTTCTTGCTGAATATTTGGGTAAGGCTGATAGTCTTCTTGCTTTGTTTGGAGAAAAATTTCCTGAATTGGGTCTGAAAAAGGAGGATTGTATTGAGACGAGCTGGATTCGGTCTGTGTTATGGTGGGATAGTGATGAAGAATTAACATCTTCTCCTGAGATACTCTTGGACAGAAATCCTGACGATGCCAAATTCTTGAAAAGGAAATCTGATTACGTTCAAAATCCCATATCTAAAGATGGTTTGGAGTGGTTATGGAAGAGGATGATTGAGTTGGGGAAAACAGGTTTGGTCTTCAACGCTTATGGTGGGAAGATGGATCAGATCCCTGCTTCAGATACTCCATTTCCACACAGAGCTGGGAATTTATATAAGATTCAGTACTCAGTGAACTGGGAGGAACCTGGAAGTGAAGCAGACAAAAACTATATCACTCAGATAAGGAGGCTTTACAGTTACACGACTCCATTTGTGTCCAAGAACCCAAGGAGTGCATTTTTGAACTACAGGGATCTGGATATAGGGGTTATGAGTCCAGGCACTAACAGCTACAATGAAGGCAAAGTTTACGGATACAAGTATTTCAATGGTAATTTTGACAGGTTGGTTAGAGTGAAAACTGCAGTTGATCCAGAGAATTTCTTCAGGAATGAGCAGAGTATACCTACTCAATCAAGCAAGGCATAGAAGAAGATTATTAGCTAATAGTGATTGTAGACAACACAGTAGGCATGTGAAAGTAGAAAAAATTATTTTTGCCTGTGAGAAAATTATGTATGATTGCCTCTTGCCATGGTGCCATTGGTTATCTTCTCTGTTCTTTTGACTTCTCAAAGCGCTGAATGTGCAACTTGTCTTCCTGTTGTTCACTAGTTTGCTCGGTCCATAACATGGCTTGAAGCCTACCCCATATACTTCCTGTTGTCCACACGCTTTAAAGTACTACATGTTGAATCATTCGTCCACAGCCCACATGGTTGGTCCCCAAACGTTGTTATCCGTGACACCGATGGCTGCTGTCGACTGTACGGCTACCTACCACTTCTATGGTAATGCTGTTAGAGTTTTTTACTTTTTCTTTGTGAGACAAGCATCGAAGTTATCATAATCTAAATCATAGCACAATGATTGGAAACAAAAGAGATTTAACCACATCACAAGTAACATCAAGTATGTAATCTTATGAAACAGTAAATAGATAAATTATCAGGATACAATTAGCAAACACTGCTAAAGCCAAGAAATTGTTAGGATGAGACAAAATCTGATCAAACAAATGTCCAAACTGTGTAAAAGCTTTGGTTTCATTATTGTGTTGTTTTCCAATGTCTAATGGAAATGTCCATGGGCAGCTCCGAGTCCGTAACAAACTAAAGTAACTATGTGTAAATAATTTTGTTTATATACTATATAAATATGAGGATGAGATTAATTGCCACAGAGTTAGAATTGGTTAACAAAAATAGAAAATCTAGTCTCATATGACAAAATCAGGCATAACATAATAGTAAATTTCATGACTTCCCACTGGGATATTTTCTACTATCCGTGTTGGTGCACGTTCGTGAGTATTTATAACAAGACATATTCAATTATCTGATTAATTTTTAGTAATTATTTACAGTTATTATTGTTATATAATTTTTTTTTATTTTTTATTTATATCAAAAAAATATCTTAAAATCCGATAAATAAAATTAAAAAATATGAAATATAATTGAACAAGATTTCATTATCTATTGAAGAATTTGAAATTTAATTGAAACATAGCTTATTATATAAAAATTAATTAATTAATTAAATTAAATTTATAAAATAAATTAGTTTACAAAAATCAAACAATATTGATGAATAAATTAATTGATTTTAATAATAAAATTTATTAAAAAATTGAATTATAAATTAAAAACTAAAGTCGACTGGTTCAAGGTTTTCATGGTTGAATTAGCTGAATCGATTCAATTTTTTAATCGTTAATTTATATTAATAATAACCACCAAAATTGATAATACAACTTTTTTTATTGATAAATTGTTACCTTTTAATGGGTCGTGTTGTTGATGCTCAAATAGTTACATAATGTTAAGTTGTTAATGACTGGCTTCTTACTAAGAAGAGGAACTTTTATTTCCTATTTGTGTTTTTGTTGTTATAATGTTGTGAGGAATAATGATTTTGATCCCAAATAAGTGATATTAATGACAAGTTTAGTTAGAGAGAAGTGGAATAGGAAGGTAGAGTTATGATTTTTATAAAGTAAAAACTAATTAATATAGGTTAGTAGTACCGATAAAAAAATGGTATAAAAATGCGTTATTATATTGGGCTACTATTTCAAAATGTATCAAAGCTTTATACAGTATATTATTCGGCACAGTAAATATCAAAAGATTAAAATATTACATTAAAAAATTATTCTTATCCTTAAATTATATTAGGGTTTGGTGACGACCTCAAATAAATTTAGGCAAGTTTTATTTTGGAAATTGAATGATGTATTACTATAGTAGCAACTATTTACAAAATATCAATGAGTTCTAAGCATGAGCCTACGAAAATATTACAAAAGGGAAGAGGGCGTTAGAGATTTAACATAAAGAACGTACAAAAGTTGCAAAGAAAAAGTTAAAACAACCATCGAGTCTTCATGTCTATGGATAAAGAGTGTTGTGCATTTTTGGTGAGGATATACTCTCGAATCATGTTGATGATTTTGTCTGTAAGCCTATATTTGTCATCTTTCTTCTTCGAGAATCGTCAAGTTTTTCTTTCCTTTCAAATACAGTAGAGCGAGATGGTGAATGTAGCCTTGAGAAGGGAGGAATTAGGCTGACCTTCTTTGTGTTACTAATTATCCAGTTTAGAATATGCTCCCAACTATAGCTGCAAAGAGGAATAAATTGCAATTACAAGATTCGACTCCATATTGACTTAGAGTAGCAACAATTGAAGAATAAATGATCCCTATTCTCTGTTACTCTATTACATAGGAGGAAAGTGGTGTCCACCTCTCCTTACCATTGAATTTTAGTTTGGAGCCTATTTTTGATGGCCATCTAAGCAATGAAAGAAGCCTTAGGATAAATAGCACTTTTCCAAAGTAGATTGGACCAAGGAGCCCTTGCGTGATTGGGAGAAAATAATTGGTGGCAAGAGGGATTAGTGAATTGACCACTCGAGTGAAGTTTCCAAGAAATAACATCTTCATGATTAGTATTTTGAAGCAAAGGAAAATACCACAGAAAAGAATGGAAGCCTCAGTATTGTCCTTGTCATTCATTAACAATCAGGGTAGAAAACTTGAGGTTAAGTGGTAATCTACATGGGAACTTTTGTAGATTTGAAAGTTGGATAAGGGGACTAATATCAGACCAATTGTCGTACCATAACTAAGTCTTCCATTACCGAGCTTATGCTTAATATAAGGACAAATGATATCCCTCAATTTCATCATCTAACTTAGAATCCATGAACCTTCCTTTGAAAATTGACCTGCCATAAGTTAATATCCTTCAAGTAGTATTTATGGATCAATTTTGTCCATACGACATTTTGATCCGTATACAATCTCTATAATCTTTTACACATTAATACATTTTACATCTTAGTAATAGAGATAATCCCGAGTCCTCCAAACTGTTTAAAGGTTGTGACCTCACTCCATTTAACTCTAGTTTATTTAGAATTCCCTACTGTTCTAGACCAAAGGAAAGATTTCATAACCCTGTTTATCTCCTTAATAGCCTTTCTAGGTAAAGCTATGTGTAAAGTCCAATAAATATGCAAACTGTCCAAGACCGAAATTATAAGAGTGGCTCTAGTTACATATGAAATAAAACAATTCTACCATGCCAATACTTTCGATTTCACCTTTTCAATGATTGGTAAGTAGTCCAACAAATTAGGCTTAGAAGACATGATAAGGACTCCCAGATATTAAAAAAGGGGTGGGGCTTATAATAAGGTTAGAACTACTTCTGAGTTCATCCAAATTTCACACATCTTTTGAAAAAATAAAATTGCTTTTATTAGAATTTAGTTTCAGTCTAGACCAGTCCCCAAAGAGTATTAACAGATTCATAATTCAATGTAAAGAAAAAGAGTCACCACCACATAATATAAGCATATCATCAACATATAACAAATGGGTAAGGTTAACTTCCTTGCATCGATAATGGAATTTAAAACCCCCATTACAATGGATTAGCTTACTCAATAATCAGGAGAGCACTTCCGTAGCAAGAGTAAACAGATGAGGAGATAAGAGATCTCTTTGTCTGATTCCTTTGGCAGGTTTAAAAGGAGTAGAAGGGATGCCATTTACCAAAATACTTAGAGAAGCGGTAGTAACACAGGACATGATCCATTGTATAAACTTCTATAATAGATGAAGTGCTTCAAGACATAACTGAATAAATTCCCAATTTACCAAATCAAAAGCTTTAAAGAAGTCTATCTTGAGTAAGCAACTATTAATCTGTTTTCCCGTGTGATAATCTTTGAGCAATTCTTGCATGAGCAATTTATTATTACCAATATATCTATCAGGCATAAAAGCTCCTTACGCAAGATTAACAAAGTTTGATAAAACCAGTTTAAATTTTTCAGTAACAAGCTCAGAGATTACCTTATATATGGTATTGCAACAAGAAATAGGGCGATAGTCATGTATTGTACATGGATGAAGCTTTTTGGGAACTAGACAAATATAGGTAGGATTGATTTCTTTTAGCACTTTTCCAGACAAAGAATTCCAGGACAACCTCAGTGAAAAGTTGCCTTGTAATGTCCCATGTTTCGGTCCAAGTGACTTAGACATATGCAGGCTAAAGAGAACACATTTGATATCAAGAGTTGAAATAGGAGCCAACAGAGAATCCTTAATGTTTTGCTCAAAATTAAAATAAAAAAGTCAAAGTATATTGTGGCTCATTAGGTTTATATAATTGATATGTGATTAAATATTGCTTCATTTGGTGTACTAGACTTAGTGATTAATGCCTTAGAAATGATTAGGATACTCACTTTAACTCATATTTGATCTTAGGTTCATTTCAGAAGTAAAGAAGCTAGAGTGACTTGAAAGCATGTCCATTGAAGCCAGCTTCTCAATTTCCATATTATATTGATTCATGGAGCATGAAGAAGAAGAGGATTGAAAGAAGAAGAGGCAATATAGAATGTTAAGTAAAGAAAAAAGAAAGAAGAAGTCTCATGGCATATATTGGGTTGCATGGGCTTGAGAAATTTCTCATGCTTATGCAGCACCTCTCACAACCGTGAGAGGACCATGCATGGCTTAAGGTGCTCTCACAACACTGAGATTTAACTAATAGGAGTGAGAAAGACAGATGTCTCTGTTAATGCCAAGCGTCCCTTAGTTTAAACCTAAATTTTACTACATAAGGAAACATATGTGACGACGAATAGGACATGGGGGACAGACCTAGCTGAAAAAACTTTTCTCTTATTTCGTTCTTTAATACTGAAAGTACGGGTGGAGAGGATGGTCGATGGTGAGAGCGTGAAGATAGAGATGGAAGGCTAACTTTCCCAACACTGGTTTGGAGGTGCAATCAAGGCCGAGGAGCACTTTAAGCAGATTGTTATTATTGTTGTGTATCGCTTTCTTTACCTCTTTTCAAATTGTTTACATTATCTTGTATTGATTGATTTCATATTGTATGAGAATGATTTCATGCTCTATTGAATCTTTTTCATGAAAACCTATAGCTAGAACTTGAATGCAATACGGAATAGTTATGTTAAAGGTCATATGTTGAAAATAACATTATTAAATCATTAGAGGTAGCATAACATAAGTTAAATAATTCAAGTTTGTGAGATTGTTGGTTAGATTGGTCCGTTTTTCTCACTTGTAATGCGGTTGTCTAGATAAACTTAGAGAGCTTGTTTTAGATTTCCTGATATTTAGGGTTAATTAACGAGCTCTTCTTGATTAATTACGACCTAAGGAAAAATCAGAATTAGCATAGCTTATTTTTAGTTCATGACTAATAGTTTTAATAGAGGTGTAAAGAAAATAATTCAACGACATCTGTGAAGTAGTGTTTAGGCCGAGATTAAATCAAAGAACTGGATTTCAACTTATTCATCAATTTTATCACTTTGCTATTGCTTAATTTGGTTTGTTTTTATAGATTTAATTTTACTTTGTTTTCTCATTTGCTTCAAACCAAAAACTCCCATGTTTTAATCATACAAATAATTTAGGAAAGTAATTGGAATTAATCTCTGTGAGATCGACCTAGACTTACTGCTAGTTATAGTTTTAGTCTAGTTATTTTTGTAGTGTTACGACGTTCGACCAACTTTGGCGTCGTTTTTAGGGATTACTATCCTTTGGTTTTTCGAGTTGATTTGTTTTGTTTTATTTTATTTTGTTTTTGTTATTGTTATTGTTATTTTTTTAGCTTCTTTTCTTATTTGGTTCGTTATAGTGTTTGACATGATCTTGTCACACTGGTGAATTGAAATTTGATCCAGAACTTGAAAGAACGTTACACAGGGTGAGAAGAGAAGTTGTACAAAGTTGCGAGAATCCATCGTCATCTGACAAAAAACTTGACTCTTCACTAGGAATTTAAATAGCTTTAGATTTACTTTCTGATTCTTCTAGTGATTCCATTTCTGATATTGCTTCTAACATGGCTGAACAAAATAATGATAATATTTTTAAATAGTTGGCTGCCCTTGATTTTAATCATCAACCATTGCACTTTGATTTCCTACTACTGATGTTGCTTTTGAGCTTAAATCTAGCCTAATTCATCTTTTTCCTACTTTTCGTGGTATGCTAGGTAAAGTTCCTCACAAGCATCTTAAGGAGTTCCACATGGTATGTTGTAATATGAAGCCAACTGGGGTACAAGAAAAGCATATCAAATTGAGGGCATTTCCATTCTCATTGGGAGACACTACCAAGGATTGAGCTTGTTACTTGCCCTCTGAATCAATTACCACTTGGAATGAGATGTAGAGACTTTTTTTTTTTGGAAAAATACTTTCCTGCATCTCAAGCTACGAATATTAGGAAGGAGATATGTACAATTTGACAACACCATGGGAAAATATTATATGAATACTAGGAGCATTTCAAGAGGTTGTGTGCTAGCTACCTATGTCATAAAATTACTGAGCAATTCTGATATCTATTTAATTATTGATACATTTAATTATTTACACTTAGAGATTAATGATATGAAAATACTTAAGATACTCACTTTAATTCATATATGTTTTTAGGTATAATTTGAAAGTAAAGAAATTAAAGTGACTCGAAATTACTACGGCCTTTTTTCTCAAGATTAATTCTCACTTGTTTTCTTGAAACAAGAAGAAAAAAAGACAAGAAGAAGAAAATAAAAATGCACAAAATGCAAATAATGTGAGCGGTATAATTATGCATGAAATTTATGTTAATTTAATGTTCATAGAATAGCTAAGATGTAGTAGGTGGAACGTGCATGCGATAGAAATAAATAGACTAAAACACATGAACAATATGAAGAAAACGTAGCAGTATGAAGAGAAAGGGAAATGATGACGTACTGGAGAGAAGACGTTTTCCATAAGTTGGTTGAAGGTTTTAGGTGTATAGTAGCTTGGACCAAAAACACTCAAGTAAAAATTGTCCCACCTATAAAACAGTAAGGAGGCATGAAGAGAGGGGGGCTTTGGCTTAATGGTTGAGAGAAATGTAGAATAGTTAAGGCTTGGAGTGAGAGAAGAGAAGTGAATGAATAGTAGGGTGGACCAAAAACCCCCAAGTTTATTTGTCACAACATCATGGAATAGTGGAAAGCTACGGTGAGAGGGAAGGCGACAGTGTGAGACAGGGAGTGAAATATGCCTTGGACCACCATCTTTATTTGTCAAATCAATGAATAGGAGGCCAGTAGTATGAAAGATAATAAAGGCGAAGGCTTTAACGATTATTATTCCTTCATTTCACCACCGAAGGATAGGGAGAAGAAGATTGACACTTGGAACATGAAAATGGTGACGGAAGGCTAGTTTTCTGACATCAGTTCAGAGGCAACATCAACGTCGATGACCTGGTTGACTATTTTTTTAATTGTTTTGTTATTTCTTTCTCCCATTAGAAATTGATTGTGTTATCCTATGTTAATTGATTTGGATATTGGGTATGGATAATTGGATTTTTGTTATTGTTAGGTTATTTGTGTATGAACCCATTGGGTATTGTAAAAAGATGATTTTAATTCGTTCATTGAATCATTTAATTGCAAACCCATTGTTAGAATTTCGATATAATTTGTAATTGTTATGTTGAAATTTATGTATAGTGACTAATGATTCATAATCATTAGGGATAGCATGACCTAGGTTAAATAACACATCGTATGTGGTTGTTGTCTTGATTAATCAGGTTTTCTAATTCTTAATGCTACTACCTAATTAGATTTAGAGATCGTTTCCTAGGTTATTCAGTGGTTAGTTTTAATTAACGATCGTATCTTTATTAAACAAAAGCTAAGGAAAAACTCAGGTTAATTAGTGACCCACGATTAATAGTTGTTAGGAGAGATTAGAGAACAACAAATTAATGAAATATGTTTAATTAGGGTATAGGGCGACGTTGAACCAAAGAACCAGGTCCCTACCGAATTCCCCAGTTTTATCATTTTTTGCATTTCTTTTCTAATTTTTTTATTAGTCTAGTTTTATTTTATTTTCTTGATTTAAAAATACTCCAACCTCCCCCAATGCCTAAACACCGATTAATTTCATTTCAACAACTTTACAAATACTTTCAGTGGGATCGAGCTAGACTCACCACTGCTATAGTAGTAGTCTAGTTATTTTATTTTGACTAGCGTTATCAATTTTGGTGCCATTGTTGGGGAGTGCGATGTTTTAGTTTTGTTTGTGATTTAACTAGTGTTTTGTTTATATTTGTTCGTAATTGATTTCTTTTCAGTTATTTTGTGATCTTTTCATTTTTTTTATTTCGTGTTTGAAAAAAAATTCAATATAGACAGAAGTAATTTCTTTTATAACTCATATTCTCAATCCTATAACAATGTTTGGACTGATCAACCTAGCTTTTGTTATGGATGGGATAATCATCAAAATTACTTCCATGATAGTTTGCAGGACACAACAATTCCTGTGTAGACTAGAATTTTTTTGTCAAAACTCACGTACATCACTAAAAGAAATGCTTAATATTATAGCTGCTAACAATCTTCAAATTCAACAGGATATGAAACAATTTCAACAAAATATGCAACAACTGTTTCAGTAAGGTGTATAGCAAATCTGACAAGATGCTCTGCAATTTCAACAAGATGCTATGCAATTTCAACAAGATGCATTATATTGATGTGGAGATATCAATCATTTGAAACTGTAAAGCGAAAAGGAGCAGTCATATTAACCTAAGGTTTACCCAATGGATGTTTGTGCAGAAACATTATAAAGTGATGAGGAGCTTGAGAATTTTGAGATCAACCCTCAACGAATTGCTTTTGTCGAAGAAGTTGAGAAGGAGCTCGAAGCTGAAGGGTACACATCTTTTAGCTCAGAGGTAAGTACTGAGTCTATGATTATTTTTTAGACTAATTCTTTACCTTTACATAATATATGGGAGGAATTAAATGATGAAGAAAAAGGTGAAGAGACGTTTGAAATATTTTTCAAGTGTATGGACTCAGTCGGGATTGGGAATCTGAGGATAAGGAAGATGCTGAATGAGGATGATGATCAACTAAGGCCCTATCTGGAACTACCTCATATGGAGGAGCAACATGTGACACCTGAAGGTCACAATTTTGTCATGTGAGGAGGAAACAAGGAGTCGAGCAAGCGACCTTAACCAAAGAAGCTTCTTGGGAGGAAACTTAAGGGAAGTAAATTATTTTTCCTTTACATTTCCACATTACTTTTTATATGCATGTGCGTTTTTGAATTTGTTTGTTTGACTTGTTTTTAAATTTTCAACTAAAATGAGAGAAAGAATAAAACGAATGAAACAAACATTTTCTCATTTTCTATTGTTTCTAGGATTATATATTTGTGATTAGAGTGTGGATTGACAAGAGAATTTCATAGCAATTCTAGCATGTATTTTTACTTTTATGATTGGTCGATATGCATTATCTTTAGAAGAGTAGTGACTAATGGTAGACAAAGTCAGTGAGATTTTTAAGCTTATTTGACTGACACATCCATATCAGTTTCATTGTCTTTTAATAATGTGTGACCTTTATAACATGTACATCCCAATTTTGCTTTGAATTTCTACTCAAGACTACATTTTTATCACTTGCATTAACATGGATATAATTAGGCATTCTTTGCTTTTCTGAACTACATTAGCCAAATGGCCTACCTATTATATGATTTTCCTTTTTGATAAGCCCCTTTGTGCCTTATTAGTCTTTCTTTTTATATCAACCATATTACTTGCTTTATACCTAACTAAATGTGTAACAAATACTCTCGCAAGACACGTATTTGACATCTTGAGTAGTATCCGAGTCCGTGCCCGATGAGGGTGGCTTGCTAACACACTCAATCAGTCAGACGCTCGAAACTCAGTACATTTTTTTTAAAAAATTAACACATGTGTATGCGGAATTCAATATTGAATTCGAACCATTTTAATCATAAACTTTTTCAATTACAGTAATACAATCATCATAATTTCAATAGCCATTTGGGCTCATTACAAATACAAAATACTTGTAGTCATAATTTCATTACATTGCAAAATCATTTACAAACATCTCCAATCTGGAAAGTTATTATGAAATGGAAATGTTCAAATAAACAAGTTACAATAATTGTGGAAGACTCTATTTGATACAAAATAAAGAAAACAAATGCAAACGTGAACTGACCTTGACCTCTATCTCTTACTTGATTACAATGTCTATACTCCCGTTAGCCTAATGGGATAACTCTTTTGAGCCTAAAAAATATTACAAAATTTAGGCAAATTTTGTGAACTCAATAAGGTAACCATCATCGCTAGTTCACTTAATTCAAGCAACACAGCAATACACGTAACATGTAATTCACATCTTTGCATATTCGTAAGTATCACCTTTCACTTTCAAAACAATCGTAATGGTCATTTCATTAAGGTAAAGTACATATATCAAATAGAAATGCAATGCACATGAGACTCACTTTCATTTGTTATTGTGGTTGTGATCGAGTGGCTTTTTACTAGCTCATATCCCTTAGTGGATACCGAGCTGTGTCAAATAATGTCTCATATCCTTTAGTGGATATTGGGTACATTCACAATTGAGCCTGAGGCTCTATTCACAATATGAGATTTAAGCTCTTTATCCCGAGTACTCCGGTCACAACTTCTTTTATCATACATTCATTCATGTATTGAAATGTTTCACAAATCATATTCTCAATCAATCACATGCTTGCACATTCACATTCAAATCACATTTTTCCATCAGACCCAAAGGTCCGACATTCAAAAACATTGTTGAGTACCATATATTCCGTCACATTCACATACAAGTACCACTTTAATATTGTTGGACCCCAAATTTTTAGTGGAAATATCAAAATGGAATATGAGTTTATGTATGGCTTTGAATTATGAATTGGTA
>JANZLF010000007.1:1126638-1142258 GCA_026546835.1 Erythroxylum foetidum | reverse complement strand
TATTTACTATGAATAAATTATTCAATACATATAATAATTTATAAATCTTGTCTTTTTCATAAATTAATTAAGAGCATTGTATTTTTTATTTTTAATATATATATATTTATTTATTTATTTATTTATTTGCCTACGAGATATCTTAGGAGGGTCTCAATTATAAGAAGGCACTTTTAAGCTATCTATCCCCAGACTAATTCCCACTTCAGCCGAAAAGGTCCCTTGTAAAAGGTAAAATTCTGATTTCAAGTTTTAAATAGCTGCATATACGAGGAGGGTTCAAATTCACAATCCCACTTAAGTCAGAAAAGCACCTTACTAACTGACCTGTACTATAGGGTTAGTGCTCGATATTATTTAATTTGAAATGTAAGGAGAGTACTCTCAAAGAAAATGATTCGCTTGCTTCTTTCGTTACAGCACTTCTTTGGAGTTGAACGTAAAATAAAAGGTCGGAATGTCTTATGATCAAGTTCATAATACGAGCGACTGATAATAGTTACAGTAGCTTACTTTTTCTTTGGTGATAATAAAGAAATTGATTGGTATTGCTATGTAGAATACAGAATGACAGAAGGAACTAAAGATGAAGTTTGTATCTCTGTTTGTCTCATACATAATATACATTAACAGCTTAGTCTGCAAGATCAATAACGCTTGAAAGAGTGGCCTGAAGAACTACTATTTCTTCACCATCTGTCAAACCCGAATACGGGGAAGATGGTCAAAGTAAAATTTGTGCCGCATTAAGCGCCATCAGGCCCCGCCTGAAGTTAATTTGTCTCTCGAATACGGTGAATGAGTGCCTCCTTATCAAGTATCAACACACCAAGAAAACCAATCTCAAATCGTAAGCGTCTGCGTTTTGTCGGTTGACACAAATTGTTGATGTCAAATGTTTCAACCTCGCTCACCTACTCCGCACATGACCTCTGCTTCTTCTTCATACGGTGCACCGTGCACATATATATAAATAGTGGTCCAATATCTTCCATTGCCATAGTCTGCACCTTCCAGTCTTTTTGACCACTTTCCAATCCATCCATCCAGTGGTTTATCTCCAACATCTCGGTCACGTATTCACATGAAGTCTAACATTTCTGGCTTATGGTAATTCAACCACTACCATGATGAAGCACAAATTCAGATACTTAAAAGTGTTATTTGAACTGTGTCCACTAGTACTAGTAGCTGGAATTTTATAACTCAAAAAGTTAAAAGTTATTCTAATTCTAAACTAAGTGGATGAGTTTATTGTTGTACGTAACCATAAGATTCCCTTCAAACCTAGAATATGGTTCTTTGCCTACTAAGATCACACAGGATAATATATGAGGCACTTTATCATAACTAGAATAACTAAAACAAATAATTGCAGTTCAGCGTAAGTAGACAACCCTCCTGATGTGTCAAGCTATCAACCATTTTATCATTACTAATACGGAGGAGGGAATTAATGGTTTATTTGGATTCTTATGCTGATATTTGCATCGGTCCCTTGGGATTCTTACGTTATTCAAAGGAGTGATGATGAGAGTTTGGAAATTAACTTATGCCCTTAATTAGAAATATTGATTAGAGTGACGGACTCCAATCCACCATGCGTGCACTACATGATTCTCCATCATTTGCAAAGCTTTACGCGATCATAATAACTATGAGTTTAATTCCCTTAGATTTTTATCTTTTGAAAGGATCGAAACGTTTTGTTTGTGTTATTGAACAATATATTTTATTGTTAACCGATCAAATGAGACTGATGTTCAAAAAAATTAGACTGGAAGTTAAATTGATGAGACGAAAAGTTTAATCGATATCAGACTGTTACAAAACAAGTTAAAGATTGAATAAAATTAAAGAATTTGGAATATGAGTGAAAGAATTTATTCTTATTTATCAAAAAATTAAAAGTTTAATTAAAAAAGAAGTTATTAAATGAAATTTAATTAATTTATTTTAGTTTATAAGAACTTGTTAATTAATAAAAATTAACCGATTAATTAATAGATTGATTGGTTTTTAACAACAAAAATTATTAAAATAAATCAAATTAAAAAGTAAAAAAACCGAATAAAAAAATTAGATAGTGAAAGGTTTTTATGAATAAACCGACCAAACCGGCTAGATTTTTTAATCATTAAATGAGACTTTAATTCATAATTTTAATAACAAAATATATTATTAGTTTTTTATTCTATATAACTTTAATATTTTAAATTATTAAATAATATATGAAAGATAAGTTTAATACAAGAGTAAGAAAAACTTGAAGGTTGCAGATTTCAATTTGTTCTTTTCATAGGATATTAGTTAGCCGAAAGTTTGATATCGACTAACGTATAGAATGGTTAAAAATAGAAAAAAACAATGGGTGAATTTTGGGCTTCACATATGACTGTCTGACTGACTATCAATAGGGCAATTAGTCAAAGAATTAGATCGATCAATCAATGGTAATTTTTGAGGTAGACATATTAGGAGTTTGTCAAAGTTAAGTGCTTGATTAAGTGCCAGACAAGTTGATGTTTCATTGAGAGTATTTCAATTAGTTGATAGAGATATTTGAATATGTTTTAAATATAAATAAATCAAGTATAAATTGTGGGAAGAACTATTGATATTAAAGGATCTAAAACTTGTTTTGAGGCGATTTGATAACACATATATTGTATATAAATATGATATAAACTCAGGTGATAATTAAGTTTAGGTCCGGTCTAGTTTGAACTAGTTTCGGGTCAGTTTGAATATTTTTTTAAATAAAAATTGTAAACTTTAGGCTAAGTTTGAGCTAAGATTGTCTAGTTCAATTTGATTTGAAATTTGAGAATTCTAAGAAAACGACTAATCAAACTTTCAGGAAAGAGGCTTTGGAAATCCTAGCCTTCCAACAGACGGAAAAGAAGAAGAAGCTTTACAAAGTGTTCTCTTTAGAAGTAAAGTTGAATCCAAAACCATAGACAATGTTGGCTTAGGTAGTGCAGAACTGCCAATATAATACCAAGTCATCGGTGACTTCTTCATTTACATCGAGTTTCAAAGATTGTAGCTACCCCGTCAGCTAAGTAAAAAAACTCACATGTTTTTTTCTTCCTTTATTCTCATATAAAAAATTCTAGAGTAGTAAAAGAGATGGACTAAGGAGATATGATCAAACTTCAAAGTATGAACTCGACCAATTCATCACCTATTTCTACGGCACAATTGATTATTATGTAACAATTGATTTAAACAACACGTTTAACTTGATTGTGTAAGATAGATGTTAGTTTCTATCCTACAGTCAATCGATTGGTTGTAAATTTTGTACCATAATTAATCAAAGACGTTCTTTATCTTGTGCTTATTTGTTTAGTTAACTAACATATAAGATAAAGTTTATGAGATAAATATATTTTGAAAATAAATCATGATAGATTTATATTGCATTTACATATTATATGTACATTATTCCTAGTTTTAACTTGTTAAGACTAGGCATTAAAAGAGACTAAAGACTAGCAAATATTATGTTCCTTCTCAATGAAAGAAGTAGTCAATTTCATATATTGAACTACGAAGATTTTTTTTTTAGAATTTAAATTTTCATTAAGGAGAAAAGAAGTTTAGTGTGTATCTTTGGAGAGGGACTCTCCCACGTGAGATAAAACGACAAAGATAACACTAAAAAACACATAAGAACAAAACGACAATGTTGAGAACCAATCTAGGAGAGGTAGTGCGATGATGTATCCATAATTAGGGTAAAACATCTCCCACCTTTCTCGAAACTTCAAACGATTACTCAATTAGGGAGGAACAATCTGGAGGCTGCGACATTATGGTGGCGGTGCGATGGTTCTTTTTTCTGTCTCTAGGCTGGAAGGGAATTCTCATCTCAGGTAGGAGATTAGGATTCTAGAGGTTTTGTGAATCTCCTAAGATTAACAAGCTTCATTTGAATATCAGGAGTCTAGCAGGGACAACAGAAGACTTTCCTTTATAAACTCGACTGGTGAGGTAGTAGATTTGGAGGAGGTACGCAAGATGCACTCGAATACCTACAGGTGAGTCAGATTCCTTCTAATCTTCATTTCTCTTCTTCTTTCATGCGTAGGTAAATTTGAAAATCTGCTTGAGTTGCTCAGGAAATAGATATGCATGAGTAACACTATTTTCTTTCCTGTATCCCAAGTTGCGTGAACCCATTGTAGGAAGTCCGTAATCTATGCATAAACATTGAGGACTATATTCTCTAAGGGAGAGCCAATCCTCTGCTACAATGTAGTCCCAACTAATTTATAATCAGTTGTTTCCTAATATTTGCAGTAGAGAATTCTATAAGAGAGAGTAGAGCATTAGATCTCTCTTTAAAAGACAAGTTGCAACTACCACTATAAGTATTTCCTTATCACATTTAGAGATATGCAGTTGAGATATCTCTAGTAAGATATCTATGAGATTGCAATTACCACTACCAGGGACATATAAACTAGAGATTCTAATCCACTCCTCTTTAGAGAAACCATACTAGAAGAAAAGATGATCTTTAGTCTCCTCCTCTAGGTTACAAATAATACAAAGCTTAAAAGAGGATAGGAATTTTAGTTTATCCATAGTGCTAAGCCTATTCAACATGGGTAGCCAAAGGAAGAAATTGGCATTCGGTTTGAGAATCTTGCTCCAAATCAGGGAACACCACCCTATTCTTATAACTACTCCATCCATTAGGTTTTTAGTTTTCCTATTAGTGATTTCCCATACCATAAGTATATATCATTTTCCCAGAGGCTTGTATATTAGGGAATGGGTAAAAGTCTTAGTTCTTCTAAGGAAAGCAACCAATTGTCATTTCTAATTATTTCGTGAGGCTTAGCTCTTTTAGAGAACCGTCCCAATTATAATCTTGCCAACTAATTTTGAATTAAAGCCGCTTGACCTATCCAGTTATCATATCATAGAGTGATTCTATCTCCTGCCCCAATTTGACGAGTAATATCCTACTGAACTTCTTCCCTCAATATGAGAATTTGGTTGCAGAATCAAGAGTAACTGTCTTTAATTCTTAAAGCCCCAAAACTTTCACACTTTAATATGTATATGTGATTCCATTTGATCCACTATGATTGTTTTTTACTTAAGATTCTCCAAATGCTCTTGTTCATAAGAAATATGTTGTTCTTGATGGTTGACTCAAAACCTAACCCACTTGCCTCCTTCAGTTGGCAAATATGCTTCCAATTCACTTTTGCAATTCCTTTCTCACATTTTCACCCTATAGAAACTACGTCATTAGTTTTTCCATAGTTTTAAGAAGTCATTTGGAGAGGAAGATGTAAGAGCACCGTTAAATTTGCATTGACATAATTACCGACTTTAAAAGCTGAAGTTTACCTCTATAGGACAGGGTTCTATTAGTCCAAGATCCCAATCTTTTCTGAATTTTTTCTATTAAAGGAAGACATTCACGAAATCTTAGTCTCCTGGATGAAATAGGAATGCCCAAATACAGAAGAGGAGGGTCTTGCTTTTCTATGCCAATAGCTTATGATAAAGAATTCGATAGGTGAGCAACACTTTTGGATAGTAAGAAGTAACTTTTGTAAAAATTGATACTCAATCCAGACAGCTCCTTAAAAGTATAGATAGTACTCATCAGTAAACAAACTGAATGAGCATTTGCCCTACTTAAAGTCAGTTGAAGTATTGTGTTTCAATATAAGGATGATAACCTCTATGCAAATAAAGAATAGGTGAGGAAAAAGAGGATCCCCTTGCTTAAATTATTTTTTTCCTTTAAACATCTATGTGGTGCTACCATTAATCAATATTCCATATGAGGTAGTAATGATGCATTCTTAAATCCATTTGATAAACTTATGGAAAAATTCCATAACCTTTATAGTCTGTAGCAAGAATCTCCCGTTAACAGTCTTAAAAGCTTTTTGTAGATCCACTATAATAGTGTAGTTTTGAGGGCATCTGCTTCAAAAGTATTCTTTCAAAAACTCCTGTAATTAAAGGATATACTATCCTTAGTATGTCTACTACTCATAAAAGAACTTTGAATGATTTGACCATATTGCATAAGGTAAAGCAACTTTTGGCCAAACACTTTGACATAAAGGATTTAGGTGAAGCATCTTTTATCCTCAATATGCAGATTCACGAGATAGGTCTCAACACTCATTAAGCCTCTCACGAAGAGCATACATTGAGCGAGTACTACAGAGGTTTAATATGGATGACTGTAAACACATTGTAACATCTATCTCTCATGGTGAGAGATTATCTTTGGCATAGTGTCCAAAGAATGAAGTTGAGAGAGAGGCTATGAGGAATGTCATGTACTCTAGTGCAATTGGTAGCCTGATGTATGCCCAGGTGTGCACTAGACCAAACATTGCATTTATTGTTGGACTGTTGGGCCAATATCTGGCTAACCCAATCATAGACCATTGGAATGTTGTTAACCTAGCATTGAGATACCTAAAGGGTACCAAGGATTATAGGTTGACATACAGAAAAGTCAACAATTTAAACCTCACAGGGTATACAGACTCTGATTTTGCTATGTGTTTGGATGATCAAAAATACACATTGGAGTACATTTTTATTTTGGCAGATGGTGCAGTATCGTGGAAGAGTGTCAAGTAGATACTGGTAACTTCCTCGATCATGCATATAGAGTTTGTTGCATGTTATGGAGCTACTACACAAGCAATTTGGCTCAGAAAATTGATTTCTGAGTCGTCTGTGGTAGATTCGATAGCTAGACTCATTCGGCTATATTGTGATAATCTTGTTTGTAGTGTTTTTTAGTAATAACAACAAGAATATCACAAGGTCTAAGCATTTGGAGGTCAATTACTTGACCATAAAGGAGCTGATTCAAAAGGGTGACGTTGAAATGGAGCACATCAGGACTAAGGAGATGTTAGCTGATCCATTGACTAAAAGACTTCGCCCACTAGTGTTTGTTAGACATGTATCCAATATATGCGTGTTAAAGTCCTTAAACAACAGTAGTTAGGGATCATTGTATTTGCTCTTTAAAAGTTTTTACATTTTGATATATTATGACATTATAGTTATTTATTGATATAGATGATCATCTTTTTATCCTCAATAATAACTGTTCCTGTGTATAGTCATAATATATGTAAAAGCCTTAAGATTTATGTTGATCTTAAGCGCTTTAAAGTCATTGGGCATATATAAAGATTGACCTTGAGCCTATGTCATTTTGACATATACAGTTTAGTATGAATATCTATAAATTTAAGATGACAAAGGGGGATATAAGTTTTTAATCCTATAAAAGTTCTCTAATATAGTTTAGCATAAAGTTGGAGAACATCAAGTTTTTATCTAATGTTGTTTAGCATTCAGTGAGAGAAAACAAGTTTTCTCTAATGTTGTTTAGCATTCAGTGAGAGAAATCTGCTGCAGTTTAGCGCAAAGTTGAAGAAATCGAGACTTACAAATGAAAATGATACATTTTAGATCATATAGGTATCATTTTAGTTTGCCACAGTCCATTTTTCCATTCATGTTAGTGAGGTATTAGATATTCGTAATTATATTGAACTTGTGTTACACATGACACATGTGTTTGATATTTTTTCAAAATCGAAAGCCTTACAGGACGGAATGTTGGACTTTTATTACCTTTAGATTGAATGTTTTAATTTTTAAAATTTGGTACCAATATAGTAACATGACTTAACCAATTTTTAAACTTGATTCATAACTGCAATTAATTCTTATCTAAGGAGGAGAATGTTAGACAATTTTATCCTTCTCTATAAATTAGACAACTATTAATTGTATTTTCGATTTTTTAATAACTTATTGGTTAAGTTACGTAATTTGGTCCTAACAAAGGTAATAAAGTGACGTAATAAATGATCTAAATTAATGGGTCGAAGTCTAGGAGGAAAATGAATCTTAATTAGTTTAGACTGGACCCATATCGAACTTGTGATAGGGAAGCTTAATATGGAAGCTATATATAAAGGTTAAGGTCTCCTTCAGTTGCCTATATGATTCGTAAGCATATGGATCCTCTGACCCGTTAAGAGCGTTTACATCTTAAGAAAACTAAAGAAAGGCGTTAACCACGTGCTGATGATTACTTTTTGTAAAGGTATTGAAAAATTGGAGCTTGTTTTGGCCTCGAAAACTACTTCGGAACATCAGATGGAACTAAAATTAAGTATTCCATATTTCCTTCATTTTTAACCCTTTCATGAATAATCTGAGATACGTAATAAGGTCTATCTTACGTGTTACATTCTCATCTTCCAATCTCATGGCCTCTCTTCGACACCTAGAAATTGCTCAAATTACCTATTTCAATATTCAAATTGTTTATGTGAAAAATCTTTTAACTTTAAAATATTAGTGTGTTTTTATAAGATGTAGAGTCAATAATAGAATTTGGAATGTCTGTGTGAAGTTGGAGGCCTGTGGATGTGATTATAGAGGGCCTATAAAATGTGAATTGAGAGAGATTATTTTCCAGTTTAAAAAATATTTAGGAACTATTTTATAAATTTAAAAAATTACTTGAAACTATATCTGGCCAATATCGGTGAACTATCTTAGCAAAATCAAAAAATTTGATACCAGTATCGGTCCGGTATTCATAACATTGTACCAAATAGTTTGTGTAGTAAGGTTACTTTTTTGTGATCTGAAGATCACGGTTCAAGTCACAAAAATAACCTCTTTATAAAATACAAAGAAAAAATTGTATACAATTAAAGACCTTCTTTCTTATAAAGCAGATAGTCTTGTGCACGGGAGCAGCCATTAGCTTGTTTGAAAGGCTTTTGCCTTGATTACGAGAAACTTGGTCTTGAATTGAGCAAGAGCATGCGTAAAGGGGAGCCCAAAGCCTAGTATTTCATCTACCGCTACAATTCAGTCCATGTGAATAGTGGCTGGACTGCCGGAGTCTACTCATAGCAGCCTCGCTGAGCATACCTGCTCTACTTCTATCAGACAAGACGAAGAGGTTTTTACATAAACTCTTTTTTTAAGGAACATCATGCTGATCTTAAATCTTTTATTAATGAGGATGCAAATATTGATGGGCTATATTGCTTTTTCTTTTTAATAAGGAAAAAATATTGATATTAAATCTCTAATAATTAATTAACAACTTTTTAAGTCTAATGGATACATTTTGAAGATATACTTAATTTAACTTATTTCAACAACCGATTAATGTAAAAGACTACAATTAGATAGGATCACAATCTTCACAAACTTGAACAAATAATTACATGTTTGAAACACATATAATATATATAAGTAGAATGCATCATTAACTGAGCAAATAGATGAGGCAACGCACACCACCACATGCTAATCCGATTCCTGGCGCACCATCACCTGCTCTTTTTAGTGGCTTTTTAGCATTCCACAAGCACGCGCACACAGTGCTTGAAAATGGTTTTTATTATGCAAATCAGGACAATTTTCAAAGACATGCAATGTTTGATGTGGAAAAGGAATCTTCCAGTCTGATGTGGAAAAGGAATCTTCCAACTTTAACTAATACGATGAAGCATTTGTACTGTTTCACCATTTTCCTTCCAATTAACATACTAATTCTTCAATGGAGATCCAACTTGAGGTGGAGAGGAGTTGCACGTTAGAACTGTGGTGGACAGCGTAACAAACCATTAATGCAGGGTCAGAAATGTGCATCCTTATCTAGTTGCCAATCAATTAGAATCCTAATGACGATAGGATTACGTAAACTAAATGCTCATTTTCGACAGAGGAGAGGAGAGCTCTATAATAGGGCTCTGCTACTTCATTTCGTGAGCACAAATCCCAGACAGAAGTTGACAAAAATGGTTTCTTCAACTCGCTCAATCCTTTCAGTGCTTCTAGTTCTTGTGTTATCACCTTCATTTTCAATCTCTCTTTCCATTCAGGAGAGTTTTCTTCGATGCCTTTCGCTCAACTCTGAGATATCAATTCCTTTCTCCTCTTCTTTCTACACAACATCAAATTCTTCATTCTCTACTATACTACAATCTACAGCTCAAAACCTCAGGTACCTGTTGCCTTCCGTGCCAAAACCAGAGTTCATCTTTACGCCTTTGTACGAATCCCACATCCAAGCTGCTGTCATTTGTTCTAAACAGGTTGGGATTCACATTAGAGTCCGCAGTGGAGGACATGACTATGAGGGTGTCTCGTATGTTTCTGAAATAGAAACACCTTTCATTGTTCTGGACCTAGTCAGGCTTCGTTCTATCAATGTTGATATTGATGATAACAGTGCTTGGATTCAGGCCGGTGCCACAGTCGGTGAAGTCTACTACAGAATTGCAGAGAAAAGCAAAACTCATGGATTTCCAATGGGACTATGCACCAGTTTAGGGATAGGTGGCCACATTACAGGAGGTGCATATGGGTCCATGATGAGAAAGTATGGTCTTGGTGCGGACAATGTCATTGATGCTCGCATAATCGACGTTAGTGGCATAGTTCTCGACAGACAAGCGATGGGAGAAGATCTCTTTTGGGCAATTAGAGGAGGTGGAGGAGGTAGCTTTGGAATAATTGCTGCCTGGAAAATCAAGTTGGTTCCTGTGCCGTCTACTGTCACAGTTTTTACAGTTACAAAGACCTTAGAACAAGGGGCCACTAAGCTGCTCCATAGATGGCAACAGGTTGCTGATAAACTTGATGAGGACCTATTTATCAGAGTCTTAATACTAACCGTCAGTCCTAATGGAAACAAAGAGGAAAAAACCGTGGCAACTTCCTACAACGCCTTGTTTCTTGGTGATTCATATAGATTGCTACAAATAATGCAAAATAGTTTTCCAGAGCTAGGCTTAACAGAACAGGATTGTGTTGAGACAACCTGGATCAAATCTGTGCTGTACATTGCTGGATACCCCAGCGACACACCCCCTGACGTTCTGCTTCAAGGTAAATCATTGTTCAAGAACTACTTCAAGGCCAAATCAGATTTTGTCAAAGTACCAATTCCTGAAACGGGACTTGAGGGGCTGTGGAAACGGATGTTGGAGGAAGATAGTCCTCTGATGATTTGGAATCCTTACGGTGGAATGATGAGCAAGATTTCAGAGTCAGCGATTCCTTTCCCTCATAGAAAGGGCGTCCTGTTCAAGATCCAGTATGTGACATCATGGCAAAATGCAGAAGAAAGCACGAAACATTCTGAGTGGATTAGAAATCTTTACAACTACATGGCAGCTTATGTTTCCATGCTACCAAGAACTGCATATGTCAATTACAGAGACTTTGATCTAGGGATGAACAAGAGCATTAACACAACCTTCATAGAAGCACGTACTTGGGGTCTTAAGTACTTCAAGGACAACTACAATAAATTGGTACAAGTGAAGACCAAGTTCGATCCTGATAACTTCTTCAGGCATGAACAAAGCATTCCACCTTTGCCTGAATCGCTTAGAATTAGAAGGACAAGAAGAAAAAGAGGAAAAGGTCAGCACTAAATTGACCAACCTTTTTGTCTCCTCGTCAATTAGTATGGTCACTTGGTGCAAGTAAGCTGAAGAACGAAATAATAAAACTTTCTAATATCGATGGCCATAAGAAGGCAATGTAATCCTATTCTCTTATGATGCAAGTGCTATAGAGAGGTGGTGCGGTTGTTCCTTCGTTGTTTTAGTCTTCTGTTATAGCCTAATACAAGGCCAACAAGTAGTGATCATTAGTGACCATCATTTTTCACCTTTAACATATTCAATAGATCTAAATTGTTTAAAGATAGTTATGCAATTGAATATTATAATAGATAAATGAGTAATTTTTTGGTATTAAGTTCGGTTGAGAAGGATTCCTCTTGCTAATTTCATATTGTCGAACAATGAAAATTTAGATTTGTCCCTCCTATTTGAATTTCTTTCTTCTTCATTAACTTCTTCTTTTATTATTCATTGTCCAAGAGATCCCAAATAATGGATAAGCACACATAATAAGTTAACAAAATGAAACTTTGTAATGGTAAAAGCCACCACTATTAAAAAGTTCACATATAAGATGTGGTTTACCTGAAAGATAACTGATTGGATAAGAACAAATTTGAAATTATTAAAAAATGTGTAGCAAGACTTATGCAAATTTTGAGATTCTGCCTGTCTCTTATCATATGGAATATAACAAAATTTTGTAAGAGATTTTTTTTATTGATCAATGATACAAGTATGTTTTGAATTTTTTGTTATTTATCAGTGATACAATTGTTAGGTTTACTAGAGAAGCCTCAATGATTTCTCATGCTCATTTCATATTGTCGAAGAATTAAAATTTAGATTTGTGCTGCCTATTTGATACCTTCTTCTTCTTCTTTTATTTCTAATTTTTTAAAAGATCCCAAACTTAGAGAATTTATCTCTATTGTTGTTCTTAACTCATCTTATTTTAGATGTTTAGACGGGAAGGTAATTGATGTGTAACAAGTGGGGAAATGAAGAACTCAAGATCATATTAAGGAACTAAGCTAACAACTCATCCACAGACATCATAAAGAAGATATTCAAATGGATAGGATAAATCCAAGCTTTTAATGTTTAAAAATATGAAGTATCTATTATTGCTCTCAATCCATTGTATTTAGAGGTCCAAACAAGGAGTTAGTAGGTACACGACAATTGGAAAAGTGAAGAACTCGAGATTATATTGAGGAACAACTTAACAACTTATTCATAGATATGGTGTGTTTCTCAAGGGTTTTAAAATCGGACCGGACCGGCCGGTCCGACCGGAAATGGTCTGAACCGGCCATTTGTCCGATTCAGTTTTAGTTAAAAACCTTTTGATATAAAAACATCTATCAGAGAACCGGCCGGTTTTAAACGAACCGGTTATGATTATGACCGGATTTAACCTGATATCCTCTCCTCTCGTCTCTTCTCAGTTCTCACAAATCTTAGAATGTCATTGCCGCTTATCTCTCCTCTCTTCTCGGGTGCCTCCATCGTCGCTTATCTTGTCTGTCTTCTCCAGATCTGGCCATCATCTTCAAGATCTGGCTGTCATCTTCCAGATCTAGCCGTCAGAAGCTCAGTAAATGGGGTTGTTTTTTCGAATGGAATGGCATGAAGGCGAGGCTTTCCGCTGTAACTTCTAGCATTCTTGATAAGGATGGAAATGGAAGGTGACACCTGGAGCATTTGGATGTGGATTGTGAAGTGTGTCGAGTTAATAGGGGTCGGTGCACGAGAATCCAATACCATCGTCCAGACGGCTTAAGTGTTCAACACAACAAGAACAGTCAACGTCAATTTCCACAGGTTAGCTTAAAATAAGACAGAGTGTCTGTGTTTTTTGATCTGGCCGTCATCTTCTCTAGATCTTAATATGATGAAACAGAGATATTGTGACTGTTCAATCTTCTGGGTTTGGGTATTGTGAGTTTATGACTTTTCAGGTTTATGCGAATAAATTGATGTATGAGGCTTAGAAGCGTCTTCCCATTGCTATATGAAGTCAGTGGCGGTGGCTGCTAGTGGAGACATTTGCAATTAGCAAAGGTAAAGTCACCTACTTGACCAAACACGAGCTGGAGGAAATGGAGGAGACAGATGCCTGTGAGGTGGAGAAGCGACAACGACGGAGTAGATGTACTGAGTGTGGCGTGTTAGTAACAAATACAGAGTTTCACAAATCTAGACAGTTTCACAAATACAGAGTTTTGGTATGTAGATGAGTAGATCAATATGTTAAGTTGTTAACATATAAGGAGATAAGGATCACTAGTATTGATTAGTTAGTTTTCTGAAATAGTTAGAACTCCATTTCACTTCAATCTCTGATTTTGATAGTTCGGTTATATATACTCTATTTGGCATTGTTGTATACTTCTGTAGCCTTCTTCAGTTCTTCTCCATTAATTCAACGACACCTTATTGTTGGCTTCTGTGATATTTTTTGTTGACTCAAGGTGGCTGAGAGCTTTTCGTAGGTGAGAGGCTATGATCTTTTTACTTTCTACTCTTGGTTTGTTTCTGTTATGGTATTTGACAATTTGTTTATGTTATGACTTATGGTATCTGTTTCTGCTATGGAATTGTCTTCTGGGGTTGAGTTATTTTGTTTAGCAGCAGTGGTTTTACTTGTTAGTTTGTATGACAAGGACGAATTCAACCATTAATTTTAGCTAGCAACTTCTGTATGAATGAGGATATATGTGTTGTGTAGATGGAGATGGATAATTTTAAATGGCAATAGCATTACAAGCAGCTCGAAGAGCGAGCCTCCGAAAGTTCTAACTTTCTCGCTCAAAATAGTCTTAGGACTTTTAACACACAGAGTACACATGCAAACTTCATTGCTGTTTTTGGTTACCTTTCTCTCTTAAAACAGTTTTTGGACTCTTAACACCGAGAGTACACATGCAAACTTGATTGTTGTTTTTGGTTTTGTATGGTAAGGTAAGGACTCTACCCTATACTTACATGTGTAATGTAGCCCTCTTTTTCTTTCCCTAGAAAATTGGTGCCTGTAATAAGAAAGTCCACTTGGGGTTTGTTTTCTCTCAGTTGTTGACCAACAATTTCATTAAAAGGTTCTTACTTGATAAACATAATTTTGTTTTATTTAAATCTAGAACATTTTTAATGCTGTTGTGTTTCAGTCCTCTTCTTTTAACCTGCATCTTGAGGAAGATGACTCATTCAGAAGAATGTTGCTCTTGCATGTGTTATAGGGGGAGAGCAAAACAGGTTAAAAAGTAAAAAATGATTGTTCTTTTTTTATATAATTCTTTAGATTGACCGATTGTTAACTGGAAGTAGGATTACTCTGCCAAAATGAAGCAGGAAACAACTTTACCATCCTTGTGATGTTGGTAATTTCTGTAAAGAGTTCCCAAATTCAGTAGCTCAAGTAAAAGAATATCCCTATTTTGTTGAGCATTCACTCCATTCCATTAGATTACTTACGATAAAAGGTTCTAGTTATCTTAATTGACATTTGTTTATAATATAAATATTAATTTATTACTTAAAAAACAAACTTCTAATTTTAAAACAATCACTCGTTAAATGATGAATTGAAGTTTAAAATTCATGAAATATTGAAATGTATATATTTTAAAACATTTTAAGATTTAAAGTACATTGTTGTTAGAATATTTTTAAAAACATATTTGAAATTTAACATAATAATAATATAAGTGAGATATATATTATTGAAAGTTGAATTATAATGGTCCTAACTTTTTATTGGAAGTAAATATTAAATCACAAAATAGTATTTACCTATTAAATAATAAAATCATAATATCATAAAATGAAAATAGATTTTCAAAACTATTTTTATGATTTTCATAAACTTTAGAATTAGAAAATAATAAACAAAAAGTGAGAATTACTATTACAGTTGATAAATGAGAATTACTTCATATATTTGTCTTCTTTATTACAATTGATAAATGAGAATTATTTAGGTTGTATACTTTTGCCCTAACAATAGTATACCCAATTATTTTTTTTATTTTTTAGGTTAAATCATAATGGAAAATATGGAATCATCCTCTACTCATGGTAAGTCCGATCCAGCATGGAATTATTTTTCTTCCTCTCAAGCATCTGATGGGAATGTCCAATATAACTGTATGT
>JANZLF010000007.1:1109667-1126538 GCA_026546835.1 Erythroxylum foetidum | reverse complement strand
AGAACATTTTATTTTCATCCACTTTATACACTTGAAATCTTGTCATTTCTAACATATCTCTATTTTCCTCTATCAATTCACAACTATATATTCACATCTATCTCACATTCAAGGATATACCCAGTATAACTCTGATGTTGTATTTCATAATATAACCACCAATACCAATACACTTAATCTTCATTTATCAAATCGAACCATACACTTTTTCTTATTCCAAAGTATACACAACTCCCATTTATCACATTCCAAAATATCATCATTTCCCTCACTATTTCTAACTGCTAAAACAATTGATACATGCTTATGCATGTGACTCATATACTAGACTGGGGATCAATTGTCACTGTCTGCCGTGATATGACTTCAATGCACGTAACTTGACCCATATTTCAAAAACAGCCCATATAAGATAGTACATCTGGGCTCTGATACCACAAATGTAGCATCCCACTCCCGCAAGACCCAAACTCGACATCGACGATGATATCCGAGCCCGTTCCTCACGAGGGTGATATGCTAGAGAACTCAATTATAGTCCGAAAACTCAGTATGACATCTTTCTTTTGAAAACATTTGTATACGCGGAATACAGTAAACGATTTGGGTCCGATTTAACACGAAAACATTTTCAATCATACACAATTTCAGTCATAACAAACACTCAACAGTATTTAAATCATCTCATGCACAAAATCCATAACCAAATTGGGCCCAATGATTTTCTGAACGTTTTCAATAATCACATTACAATTACAGTATTAGCCAATTGGGACCCACTGAAATAAAAATTGCTATTCTGCGGAAAATGTAGAAATACAATCTTATACAATGACAGAATGACACTAATGCAGACGTGAATTGATCCCGACCTCAAATCTCTAACTTGCATGCAGTAGGCATACTCCCGTTAGTCTAACGGGGTACTCTTCAGATCTTGAAAAACAGTTGCAATTTTGGGTGAGTTTGCGAACTCAATGAGAAACCATCATCGATGGTTCACTCAACTCATGCATTACGCAGATAGCGTACAGATTAAGACAGTAACACATTCAGAATATCATATAGCAAAATTCAGATCTTCACAATAGCATATTCACAAAGATTGCAAAGCAGTATCACATTGATGCAAGGCATGTTACCTCTTTCCCAATTCAGAAGTCAATTCAATGTATGACTCAATCATGCATCTCACAGACAGTTCACAGATTCTCATACAACAGCAGAAATCAGCATTTCACAAAGCAGTTTTCACAGAAATACAACCGTTTAACCCTTTTTCCCAATTCACAGTACAGTCATATGCATGCACAACATTTTCTCATTTTATTTCCTTGTTGTGACTGAGCGCCTGTACTGTCCCAATCTGGGCACATTGATCAGTGAGCCGGTGGCTCTGAACTGTCCCTTTTTGGGCATATTAATCGGTGAGCATATAACTCTGAACTGTCCCTTTCGGGCTCATTAAGCGTTGAGCATATAGCTCTGAACTGCCTCTTTCAGGCTCATTAAACAGTAATCGCGTCCTAAGAGGTAGGAGAGCCCTCTGAGTATGCACTACGTTCCACGCATCAGTAGGAATAGGAGAGCCCTCTTGGTATGCACTAATCCCTTTCGAGCTCGAGGCTCTCTTTCAGTGATCGAGCTTGTAGCTCTCAGTGGCAGCTCCAGTCACAACCGTTATTAATCAATTGTTCATGTAAATTCACTTATCACTATGCAATCAGATCCAAATTTATCGAAGTAGACAATTCATTCTCAATTATTCACAATAATTCACAGTCACAGTCTATCACATTGGAAACATAAAAGTTTCTCAATCTCAGGCAATTAATACTTCAATGTCAAATTCCCATTCCCTCGGACCTTCGGTCCGTATTTCAGTCATAAACAATTTTCACATTTATAAACAGTTTTGCTTTAATATCAAACACTCAATCCCTCGGACCTTCGGTCCGAGATTTCAAACATAATCATTCACATATATTCATCATCATATTCCACCAAATTCTAAGCACAGAACATGTAACAAATCAAGGATTGAGGAACCAACTAGGTTACTCACCTATACTTCCGAGCTATTGCCTAGAAGTCCTAGCAATTATCCGTGAAATGTCGTTCCAACGGTGCCTCTATAACAGTCAAATAATTTCCCATTACTAAATGCAAAATCAGAATAACTCAGTGATGCACATGTTGCAATTAACAAAATGTACGATGCATATTCATGACGTTCCCAGCGCTATTTCCCAATTTCCTCTTTCTTTTGTTTCGAAACCAATTTTTCATTCTATAGGCACCATAACATTAAGACAATACCCTTATTCTCAAAGAAGACCCCAAAGCCAAAATTACTATTCATTCGGTCAAATTCACCCATTATTGACTTCAAAAACATTTCATTTATTTTCAGAAGTCCCCAAATTATACTCCAATTATCATGAAACAACCCTAAGGTTGAAATAACAATCTAAGCCTAACTTTCATTCTCAAATTGAGATCTTAAAGACCTGAAATCAAACTTTCTTTCTTTACATCAATTGTAGACCTCTTTCTCTAGTTCATAACGAATTAAACATCACTTCAATTGGAGGTCTACATCATTAGTTATGACCCCAAAAACTAAAATCAATTAGTTTAGAAAAATGGGACTCGCTGCGACGTAAGGACGCTCGCCGCGGCGTGGAAAGCTTGGAGGCTCGCTGTTGCGACCTCCTGCACGCTTGCCGCAGCGAATTTATATTAATTCGCCGCGGCGAGGCCCTTACGCACACCGCGACGAGACCATCAATTCTCGCGGGCCGCAGTTCGTCTTCTCCGACTAATTTTTCCCATTTTTCTCTTTCAAAACAGCCATAACTCAAACACAACCACCCCAATCTTTCACAATAAACATCATGGATGCATTTCAACAATTAATAAAGAACATAAACCAATTTACTTACCAAATCAAGCTTCAACTCTTCAAAACTCAAAATTTCTCAAACCCTTTCATCACCCACGGCTCTCTCTCAAAACTTCCCAAATTTCCATCATCTCAAAGGTTTAAACTAGACTTTGCACAAGGAGACGAAGCAAGGAAGCGAACAACAAAGATCGCACAAAGAGGAAGAAAGGAGGATCAATCGAAGGAGAAGAAATCGTGCCCTAGGATGAAGGAGAAAATGCTTTTCTACCCAATTCAAAACCTAAGGCATTTAAAGGTTAATCAATAAACCTCCACCAATAGAAACATGCCACATGTTTCTTCCTCAACAATACATTTAACTCTTTCTCGTTTCACAATTTATTTCCAGTCCAATTCGTCTCCAAATTTCAATGGCTCGGCATATTAATTACTAAAATCATATATCTAATTTTTCATAGCCATTGGACAGTTATTTCAGTACTATGAAATCAATCAGTCCATCACTAGGAAAATTTTCGGTCCGGACAATTTTCTCCCAATTTTCCAGAAAAATTTCTAAGAGTCACAAACAATTGATAACCACTCTTAGAACATTTCAATTCAGATTATTAAACACAATTGTCTCAGAATTCACAGAACATATCATATTCTCAAATAAAAGCCGGGAAATGTCATGCATGCGTATACATATATGTGCATGTGCCAAATGTCTTATTCCTCTCTATATCGAGAGGCCAAATGCATGCTCATATCAAAATATGCAATGTGACCTACCAGCCTGACCCACTTGACCAATTTATCCTTCCCATCGGTGATGGGATGTTACACCTAATGCATCAACAAGTGTTAATGATAGAGAATATAAGTTAACAATCAATCTTGAGACATAAAGAGACACTAATGATGGATCCTGAAAAAGATGTCTAAGGCCTGCTGAGATGTTGATGGAACATAAGGATAAAGATGAGGCTATCCTACAGTGTAAAGAGATGATAATGAAGGTGAAGGGATGAAGTTCAAAGAATGGTATATGTTAAAGAAGCCTTCATTATATTTAGACTATAGTTATAATGATTTTTGATATTGTAGTTAAAAAGTAGGCATCAAGAAAAATTGACCAATCAATTAATTTTATAGAAAAAATGATAGTAAAAATATTAACTTTAAGGAATAAGGAAAAATTGGTGGTAATAACTTGCTTGAATAAAAGATTTCTAGCATATCTTTGGTCATTATATCCTTTATATCTGGTTAAGCTTTGTGATATAAAGCATCATTTAATCCATTTGGACTAGGTGCCTTAGTGGGGTTCATTTCAAAGACAACTTCTTCTACTTCATTTAGTCTAAAGGAGAGGAAAGAAATTGAAAAATCTCCTCTATAAACTGATTATGGATAAAGGATATGAATAGTTAAGTTGAGGACATATAGGTTGTTTTGGTTCCCTGAAATAACTCTAATCCATCTCCTTAATATCTAATTGATTTGAGATTGCCTTACCATCTTGGTTCTTAATAGAGGAAACCTTATTAGTGTTCCTTCTTGCTAGGTAGCATTATGAAAAAAAAATTCCCATATCTCCCACCTTTACCCATAGTACCTTAGCTCTCTACTTTAATACCAAGTTGTGATCATATAGGGCTTCAAAATTCTCAAGGATAGCCTTCTCTTTTTGATCTCTCCAACATTAATCCCCTGGATGATTGTATACTTCTACCTGGGTGTTTTTCAATATCCTTTTAGATTGTTTAACTTGAAACCAAGTGCTAGATTTAGAACCCGATCTAATTTACTTTAACTCATCTTTAATGAACTTTCATAATTGCATGCAGATAAATGAATTATAACCGCAGAATCTTCTGCATATACCTATTCTTATTATGTCAAAAAAATCCTCTCTCTCCACCATGAAATTGTTAAATATAAATAAGAAACTTCTTTTTATTTGGAGTTGGAAGTCTTACACCATTAAATACTTCAGTGGGTAGGAACTTTTTTTTCTCTCTATATAAGTGCTTATCAATAAACTATCAACCAATGTCCTATTAAGTTTCCTTATTATAACCCACCTAGAAACTTATTTATTGCTCCAAGTATAAAAGCACCCCTCAAAACTCTGATTTTTTACTCCCTATTTAGTGACACAATCATTAAAATCCTTAGAATGGTTAGTTAGGCACATATTGCCTTAGCTTCAGACCTGAATAGCATACTATTAAGGTCTCCCATAAGAAGGCAAGGGAGTTAGATTGATGCTTTAATATTTTCTGGGTGGTTCCATAAGGATCTCCTTTGAAATCCAAATTTAGAAGAATATAAGAGTGTAACTTTAAGCTTTCTCCTATTTTATAAACTTAATCTTGGAATATATATGTTGTCCACTAGAGTTCAAAACTTCAAGCCCAACCTCTTGGAATCAAAATCTATTATGATTATGCCATATTGGTGGTTATAAGTCAACAAAAAAGGCCATCGATTGCCCTAATAATTAAGTTTCCTTACTTTCTTTTCAGACATCTTAGTTTCAAGGACCCCTATGACCTCTATTTTATTTCTATAGATAAACTCCCAAAAAGCAAGTTATTTTGTGGGGTTGTTTAATCTGTAAATATTCCATGAAGTGATCAACATAACTAGGCATTTTTGAAATGTAAAACCATCATTTTCCTATTTCTACTACATTTCCTTTTGCTTACAAATTTAAATGTAATATCGGTCTCTCCATTTTTACTAATTTCAGGTGTATCTGCTAGTTAATTAACTAATCCTTTATATTTCCCATTTGAACTGGGGACATAATAATTACAGTCTCTTGTGGTAATGATTATTAAACCTCATTAATTTTTCGTTACCTTACATACAAGTTATTTCTTCAAATTCTTTTGTTTGCTTATTATTGAAATCTAGTATGTCCTCAACTTGGTCCTTACTTTTTTCCTATTAAATAATATGTCATGCAGTCTTTATAATCTAGTTATTATCCTTCTGGTCTAATCCCATCAGTTCTATATAATCCCATCTTTTAAACTTTTTTCCTTCTCAATCCATTTTTCCATCGAGGGATTTGTTTAGGCCTCCATTTGTAAGAAACATATATGAAGTCCTTAATAAAATGTCTTCATCCTCAAGTATTAGTACGTGGATAATGTCTAGAGAGTTTTATTGCTTTCCATGTTAACACACAATCTAACACATCTAATTCTCTTTCTACGAGTTGACATCTCATCCATGCATATTAGATGTCCAATGTAGCTAGCTAGACTCAATCCCTTAGCATATCAATATTCCAAAGGTACTCTATGCAAATTTATCTTAATGGGAATTCTATTATATGAGACTTTTTCTACACTCAAACTTGGTTTCTATAATTGTAAAAAAAAAAAGTGGTTGGTTCAACATAAGCCATAGCCATTCCCCCATCACCTCTCTAACATTTGTTTAAGATGTAAACTTGAAAAGAATACGGTTCTCCTATGATAAGAGCTCCTCATCTAACCCTTGCTTCACCATGTTTTTAGTGCCCATTCTCTTATTAGAAGGAAAGTGGACTTTTTCATAAAATAATCCAATTAAAGTTTAGATCAATGTATTTGCACCATCCTTTAACTCTTGTATATATGGAGCCATTATATTATTTCCCTCTTTTGCTAAAAGAGGGGCATATTATAGATGTTGAGCTTGTTCCTTGCTAACAACTTGCTTCCAACTCATGGAAGGGTTGATGTGGAGTACTTTAGTCCCTCCAAGGTTAATTTTAAGACTATTTGGTTCTTTTTGGGAAAATGAAGAAGGAAAGGGAGGAGAGTCAAATGGAGAAGGAGTTAAGGAAATTATGGTCATCTTAGATTTTTCAAAATCAAAGCACTCTGTTTCCCAACTCCAATTGGAAAAAGGTTGTAAGTTCAGACTATCTTTTTTCAAAAGGTAGTTATTATAATAGATAGTGAGTGAAAGGTAGGTACAATTAGGAATGTAGAAGGACAAAAATACCTTTAAAAACTAGAGGATGTCCTATTGGGTACTAGAACTTAAGGCAGCTGTGTAGAATCAGTCATGGGGAATCTAGATGAATAGGAAGATGTTCCAATGAAGATGGGAAATCAAATGTTGAATATGTGAGACTTAAGGTTGAGGAAGGCCTCCAATGGTTAGCAAGGTTGAAGAGAGCAAGAACAATCACTAATTTTTATTAAACCATAAGAATTATAAATTTCAAACCCAATTAAATTTGGACTGAATAAGATAAAATTGAAAGTTTGCAAATCTTTAAGCAACTTCCAATGAATCAAATAAAAACTAAATTATCAGCTTTTTCTAAAATTTTAAAATCCTGAGAATTTCTTAATTAAAAATATATAATAGAAATTTTCATTTTTAATATGACGTAAGAGTAATTTCTTGAAATAAAGTTAATGGACATGAAAAATATACTAAACTATGACAGATTCAAATAGAGATTTATGTTAAGAAATACCACCGTTATTCATAAGATTTGCAATTTTCACTTAAGAGTTTAATATTTTTGAACCATAATGTAGTATACATTAGGTATATTTCAACCATCAAGCAACTCAATTCAATTTATAAATTCATAATAAATACACAAATAGGTTTGGACTTATAAAAGATCATTGAAACCTGTAAATTCCTAAATTTGACAACATGTAATAACTAAATATTATAACATAACAGTTGATCAATAACATTTTTTTAGAAATAGAAACTATAATTAATAATAATAAAAAGGAATACATAGTTTTTATGGCTCTGAGGATAGAGATTCAAATAAAGAGAAGACAAATTATCCTATACTTAGATCAACAAAAGATGGAAACTGTCCACTTAAGTAATATAAAGAAGTCCATTGGATAAACAAAAACCTCTGAATTTCATAGGTTTCAATTAAGACTAAGTTATGGGCTTGGTTTTTTTTTTTTTTTTTGCCTAGTAGGAATACTTGCATCCTAGTGTTCCCTACCAGTTTTGCAAGGAACACATCTATGCATTTCATTTTATTAGAAAAAATTATATTATTATGTTCCATGCAAATTCTATATACTAGGTAGCTCAAGAAAGTTTTGAATACCAAAGAATATCCTCTATAAGGATATTATTTGTGAATACTCCATTTAATGATATCAAACCATTCATTAGGAGGTTTGAATGAGTTGCAAAGTTGGAGAATTTCATTCTAAACAAAATAAGAAAAATCAAATTAGAAGAAGCATGTGAATGAGCTTGTTTGAACTATATTAGGTTGCACCATTTGACCTTAGCAGTTGGTATCATTAACAGATTTATGCATGAAGTACTCAGCTATACGCTTGAGGAGATTCCCTACTGGGAGATAGTGTCTTTCCTATTTGGATCCAAACATAATTTGCTTAATTGAAAGATTATAGAGGAGCTTAGAAGTTGATCCAATATTAGATTTTGATTAAGCATCACTTCCTGCATTATTGCCTTTATAAGGAATGTAGTTATAGGAAGGGAAAGCTTTACGATCCTTTCAAAGGGAGCATATAGACTCCAATTATCAATCCTGAATAAAGTTAATAGATCCATTGCCACGTTTATAAAAGAATTCCAATCTAACCTTTTCCCTGTGCTTAAAAATAATCTCCTTTGCCTAGGAGGAGTTATACTTAGGTTACATATGCCAAAAGTTATCATCCTTTATGAAAATATGTGTGCACCCTATTATGTTTATCCTTTGGAAATCTCCAAATCTATGATTCTCAGAAGAGCCAAAATTAATAGTTTTCTTATTTGTAAAAGAGAGGAATTATGATTTTTTAGCAATTTGTTGCCAAAATTTATAAAAGTAAAATTTTTGTATTTTCATAATTTGAATGTGATTTTTTATTTTTGAAAAATAAAAATAAGAATACTGAAAATTGAACGTATTTTAGTAAGTTATTTTTACTTTTTGGCAACCACAACAAATACCAAACCAAATAATCACTAAGTTTTTATTTTGTTCTACACTTCTTTTAGTTTTTAGAGTTCTCGATCTCTTCCTTTTGTCGGTGGTAAATCCTTACCTTAATCTCTTCTCCTTGTATCATATGAATATAATATAATTTTAAACACTCATTTCTGGATCGCTCTATTTCTCCATTAAGACCATATTTAAAGTACCTACTACAAAATCTTATATTCCAGTTGAGAGAGCATTATTAAAACATTTATTTAGTTTTTTAAGATTTTCATTAGCTAATGGAGTATTCTAAGTTACAAATACTTCTCAATTCCTTTTAATATTCTTCTTTAGTTTATAAATCGCAAAAAGACAACATAAACAAAGACTAAATAAAAAACCAACCATGTTTTTATTGAATAACAGGAACTTGTATCAGTCTTTCAAGTGCGTACTGCCAAATTCTTGAGACCTCTCATGCATTGCGAACCCAACCTCTAGCACTTGCAAACACCTAAAAAGGAGGCAGGATTTTTTGTCCAATTTTATGATGTATTATTCTGTCTCATAAATCTCAGTCATTTATTTTTATAAATCTTGCATAAATCCCAAATAAATAAATGCGAGACTCGCATAAATAAAAGACTAAAATTTATACAATAAAATAAAACACTGTAAAATTGAACCGAAGCTCATATCCTCTTAAAAAACCTACAGCCCATAAAGGTACCTGAAGAGTTCTCATAAACCACTTGAACTAATGGCATGATTAACAATACTGTACATTTTATAATTGCATCTTATAAGAGTTCAGGCCCATGTGTCTTCAAAATTAATTACTCCCTCCTGTTTAAAATAAAAGTCGTTTTAGAAAGATTTTAATTATTCAAAATAAGCGTCATTCACGATTTTTCATGCATGTTTATAATTTTATTTCCAAAATTACCTTTTTAATTTCTCTCACATCCTAATTATAGAGATTACATTTTCAAGGCAATTCAACATGTAATTAATAAGGATATATCAAACATTTCACTAACTTTCTTAATAAATGTACATTCTCTAAAATAACACTTATTTTAAATAGAGGGAGTACTAATTTGTAACACGTAAATTTCTAACATACTATTGATGTACAACTTTAAAAAATCAAAGGAGTATGAACTGATATGACGTGAGCTGTCGGTTGATATGATGCAGTGATAACCTTTCGTTCCTCCTCTACAAATATATATCTACACGGTGCTTTGAAATTTGTGTTGTTTGACCCTAAAATTCAGGGATCATATCCAACTAACTGCCACAGTGTAGACACAAAGTGAATTATTTAATTTTATAAAAGAAATTCCCACGAAGGAAAGGGGTTATCTCAACAATGGAGTCAACATTCAGCAACATGCCGCAACTCTGATAGAAATCATTGAGACCAACACAAACCACTATCAATCAATTGATTTGATTGAACTGCAGTGTTGTTCTTGAAAAATAATTAGTAAACTTGTGTAAACCTTAGAAACTCCACCCCCTGATCGACCTCACTACCTGACTACACAATCTTATTCAACTTATATACTTTTCTCGTCCACTTTTGATGGAGGAAGTGTTCCAAACACCCTGTCCCAGAAGGAAGATGTGATTCCAAAGCCTTTATCTTGGATCCTGAAATGGTGATTCAGGTGATATTTCTGCACACCCACCAGTTAAAAAGTATATATTAGCAAGCACAGAGAAGGCCATCTATACAACAATAGGGTTCAAACACTGCCACACAGAAAAGTGGCAAAATGTTCTCACCTTAAGACCTTTGGGTACATCGCTTCTGGGCTGACCATGGTGTAGATAGTAATGGGTGCAGTCATAAATCACGTACCCCAATAGACCACCTCCAAACAATGCAGGAGCAGTGGAGGGAGTGGCTAAAACCTTAACTAAGTTCCAGAACTGGAAAACGAAAATCAATTTGCAGGTCAAGTAGTATTAAATGTGCACAAATATCAACTCATTGATGCATAGTTCATACGTGAATGCCCATCCTAAAAATTTTCTTATGAGACATTTATAATTGTTTTCATTGTAAGATTAATGCTTGATTAATTTTTCTTGTTTTCGATACATGAATGTATCATCTCTGTTAGCATTCAGCAATTAGGATCTGGCTATGGAATACTATTATCCAAGTTCCCATGTGTAAGAAAACAAGACAATTTTCACCTTACCTTTTCTGTTAAACATGCACTCAGACAGTATCCTGCCCAACCATAACTTCAATAGCAGAGCACTCTATTTAACCTTTTACGTCTAATACAGTCCAGTTTTCAGATTAGAACAAGAAATGGAAAAGGTTACAGAAATACAAACGCAATTTCGAAAAGTAAAGTGTCCTATTGTAAGAATCAATAATTAGTTTCAGAACTTGATGGCATTTGACAAAGAGAAGCAGCATGTATTACGTACTGGAAATAGGAGAATAGCAGTCGCAGCCGGAGGAAAAACAAGCCTTAGACCATCCATAGGGTGCTTGTGATGGCAGCCATGAAGAAGATAGTGTAAGGTATTACCCCTAAACGGAGTTCAAAAAATCAAGAAAGAATTTACGATGAGAAACAATTATAAACTTCAGTGGAGCACATCCATGTAGGCATATGAAAGAGAGGAGGACCAACCAATAGCTCTTTGTTTTTATGTGGAAAAGAAAGCGGTGCAAACTGTACTCCAGCAAAGTCCATACAAAAATGCCAGAAACCACAAGTAGAGCCATATCTTGAAGTGTGTGTCCCATCTGAACAGAAATTGATACAAACCAACATACAACTGGCAGCCAAATGACAGGAATTGCCCACCAAACTGTACGAGTCAAGAACTGGTCCAAGAAGAGCGAGAATCTCAAGATGTAACATATATTCTGCACAAGTGAAACCACTAACGAAGTAGCAGGTTAAGGCTTTCATATCAAGAAATAGATACCTCTAAAACTTCGTTCTCAAAAAATCGAGGCCCTTCTTTGGAAACAATAGGCTGGTGAACCCATTCCTCATAGGCTTCTCCTAGATGACCAACCTGTGATGGAATTTCAAGAAGTTAAACCCCCTACAATATGAAAATGATAGTAATGAAGAACTTAAGGAACAAAAACACTGGTTTAGAATATAAACCTCTGACATAGACCAAGTGAACTTATTCAAAATCCAAGAAATTGTAGGCAACAAAAAGAATAACAGTTTTACAATGAAAAATTCGGTATTAAAGAAAAATATAACCACAGCTTGCAAAAGAAGTAGGGTAAACTAATTTTCAGTACATCAAAAAATTAGGGTAAATGGAGCAACTGAATGCATTGCTGATTGCACAGGATGAAGAGTGGAGTTACCAAACAGAAGTGAGGGACACAAAGACATTCTAAATGACCAGAGAAGTGTAGAAAAAGAATGAAAACAAAAAGCAGTACTTAAAGACAATCCCGTGGGTGCGATTCTTCACATTGATGTTAAAGTGAAAGATTACATATTGTATTAACCCAAAAGTGGAGGAGAGTAGTACCACCACCACTATGCCAATCTCTATTAATTGTCAGTCCGTTACCTGGAACACAAGGGCCTTATTTAGATCAACAGAGAACTCTTGTGCGACCATCTTTTTGCGTTACTATATACCTGTAGCTAGAGGAAGAAATAAAGGCTGATCAGTAATGAACAGAATAAAATATTAAATTGCAAGAGATTATTATATAAAATATAAGTGTGTTCTCTCTGTACGTTTAACTCTATAGAAGGCATAGTTAAAGTCTTTAGCTCAGAAACCTCAAAAAGTAATTCCACTTTAGTTGTGGACCACAACTATAGACGCAAACATAACAAAGATTTCCTATAGATTAGGTTTGAAATCACTATCGACAATTGTAAATGAATTCAGATCATTCCTAATTGAATTCAGAGGTCCCACATGACAACTAATCCTTGCCCATATAGCCAGAAGTAGTGGACTCCATATAGCAATCATCAAAAGCATACTCCATCAAAAAAATTAATCCGTATTCCAGTTAAACATTCCAGAAATTTTAAAATAGAAAAGGGTAAAAAGAGCTGCAACTTTAATAAGCCAAATCTTGGTGAAGTAGTTTCCTTTCAAATTCGTTTCTCGATTTCCTTAAGTCTAGGAAGACGACGAACGGCTCTCCAGCTATGCACGCTACTCCCTGTATCCAATGTGCGGGGCCCTTTAGAATAAAAGTACCATCGTTTCTGACTTTGTGTAATACCAAGTTAACAACAAACCAATAGGTCTTCGAATTTGAACACAAATCGAAAAGTCCTTTCTCAAACCTTATCATCATAGACAAAAAGAAGTTTACTGCAATTTAAGAACTACAATGCAGAATATATAAAAATTTCAAATTGCAAGTAGCAAATAAAATTCTCCGAGAAATCCGCAATTAACTCATCGTCGACTAATTCACATCCAACCAAACAGAGAAGCAAAAACCCACAGTTGAAATAGCCAAGAAAATACAGATAATAGTTATGGAGAAAGTAAAGGAAAAAGAACCAGATCTATAAATAGCGTAAAGACCAAAACTTGAACAGATAAAAAGGCAAAGAAGACACTAACCCAGCAATGCGGTCGCAGTTGGGATCTAACCAGAAGAAGCTCCAAAATCCTTACCGGTTCTTCTCCTCTGCCCCTACGTTTCTATGCGTGCATACCAACGATAGGTACCGGGAGCGGGAGGAGTGGCACAAGTGAAACTGACACGAACATATGGGAGATTCTCTTGGAGTATATATACTCGGAGGGAGTAGAGAAATCTGGACCGCTGATTAAATCTGATGTTTCTCCAGGCTGGACATTTCTCCATCCAGCTGAGCAACAAAGTTGGCTTAGGGCAATTACGTAATGTTACACCCGAGTACTTTCTCTATCAATCACATGATATTTTAGTTGAGTTCCACTAATATACCACTTACTAGTAAATGCTTATGGGCCAAAGATATTTATTTCCTTCTAATAGTATTAATGAATAAAAAGAGACCGCTGCTGCTGGGTCAACTTGGCTTTAAAATGACATCGTTTTTTTTATAAGTGTTGGCCTAAGATTTGGTCAATTCATACCAAACTTATTGACCAAGTTAAAGTGAGAAAAATCAAACTCAAGCCCAATTGTCATGCTTATGCTATGACAAATGTTATGTATTTTGGTTTTGAGAGTACAGATTTAAGATACACAATTTTCATAACTTAAATGTAAGGCAGTACTGACATATATAGTACCACCATTCTAAATTTATGTATTTGAAAAAAAAAAAGAAGATTAGTTGTCAACAGCTTACATTGAGCAAGCTCTAGTGGTGGAACACCACAGCTTGCGTATTGTAAGTTGTGGCAAAGGCGACGGAGGGTTTATATAAAGGCTCTCCCACCCTCTTTCGTATGTGTCTGTGTGCGTGTGTTTTAATACATATGTGATAAGTTAGAACGACTTGTGTATTTAAAGTTTTGTGCGAGAGAGTAATTTTAGGGTACTTTAGGAAACGTTTTCCTAAAAAGCTGAGTGATAAAATAATAAGGATATTATCCTAGGGATAGCACATTTAGGAAATACTTTGTGTATGAGTATCACTATTTTGTTGTGTAATTTTTTCACACTCTATACCTGTTATTTTCATTAGTGGAAGTTTTATTCAAAATTTATCCCGCGAATATAACAAAAATTAGAGGGTGAATCAAGTTAAATTTCTGTGTTATTTCCTTGCTTATTTTACTTATGAGATTTAATTCATAATTTTTCTCAACAAGTGACACCAGAGCCAAATTTGGTTCAATGTCTAAAGTATTTCTTATCGAAGATAAAGGCAAAAATAAACAAGATGACTAGCTTAAAAGACTCTAACTACCACATATAAAAGAACAAGATGAAAGATCTTCTATTCGTCACAAAAATGCATTTATCGATATTTACCTCAATAAAATCTGAAAATAAATCTGATGAGGAGTGGGCGTTTAAACATAAGCAGGTATGTAGTTTTATTCAACAATTTGTTGAAAATAATGTGTATAATCATATCTACAACAAGACTTATGCAAGGACATTATGGAACAAGCTCGGGGAGTTGTATGCCTAAAAAATTGGCAACAATAAATTATTTTACTTGACAAAATTAGTAAAGATAAAATATCGAGAAGGTACCTCTGTGACAGATTACTTAAATGAATTTTAGGAGATCGTGGATCAATTATTAGGAATGAGCATAAAGTTCGATGATGCAGTGCTTGCCCTTTCCATGCTTACCTCTTTGCTAGAGTCTTGGGAGACTTTAAAGATTTCAATCACCAATTATGTAGTTGACGATGTTGTTAACATGAAATCTGTAAAAAAACAGAATTATGAATGAAGAGAAGAGACGAAAATCACAAAGTTCAGCCTCTTTAACACAGTCAGAAGTTCTGGTCACAGGTTCTAGGGGTAGTAGCAAATCTAGAGGTCCAAATTTTAGAGATAAAAGTAGAAGAAGATCAAATAAATATGTAAACATTGAGTGTCATCACTATAGAAAGAAGGGTCACATCAAAAGGTTCTGCTAGAAGTTCAAAAAAGAAAAGAACCAAAGCAAAGAAGTTAAGAAAGATGATAGCAGTGATGATGACCCCGCATCGATGGCTACCACCATTGATGACTTTCACATCTTCTCATATAATAATAATGTGAATAGTCTTGTGAATTCAACTGGATATGTGATAGGGATGCTACTATTCACACCACATCACATAAAGAACTCTTCTCATCCTATACACAAAAGAGATTTTGGTGTCGTTAAAATGGCAAATAGCAATTTGGCTAGAATCACCGAGAAATGTGACATTTACTTAAAGACAGACAATGACATGAGATTGCCTTTGAAAGATGCCAGACATGTTCCTAATCTTCGCCTAAATTTGATCTCGGTTGGCATACTTGATAATGAAGGTTTTTGCAGCACTTTCAAAGATGAAAAATGGAAACTTACTAAATACTCCTTGGTAATCGCCAAAGGTAAGAAGTGCTAAAGGTGTATGTGATGCAGGAAAAGGTCTCCAATGATGTTGTGAATCCAATGGAGAAAGATGATACAATCGAATTATGGGATATAAGACTCGATCATATGAGCAAGAAGGGAATGACTTAATTGATGAAGAAGATTGCATTATTTGGAGTTGACCAAGTACATTTAAAGAAGTGTGCTAATTATTTTGCATGAAAGCAAAATATAGTTGCTTTCAAAAGTTCCCCTCCTTCTAGAATGAAGAATATGTTAGATTTGGTACACTCAGATCTATGTAGGCCAATGCCAAATTTACTAGGTGGTGCTCAATATTTTGTGACTTTCATTGATGACGATTCTAGGAAGACTTGGGTATACAATATACACCTAGAAGACTAAAGATAAAGTGCTAAAAGTTTTCAAACAATTTTATGCCTCAATTGAAAGACAAACTAGGAAAAAGTTGAAATGCATTCGAACAGACAATGGTAGAGAGTACATTGGACCATTTGACATCTATTGCAAAGAGCACGATATTCGACATCAGACTACTCCTCCTAAGACACTACAATTAAATGGTTTAGTTGAAAGGATGAACAAGACTTTGATGAAAAGAGTTAGATGTCTACTTTCACATGCAAAGTTACCAAAGACATTTTGGTTGAGGCTCTATTCACAACAGTTCATGTATTAAATCGCTCACCATGTAACCCTTTAAACTCTGATGTCCGTAGAAAGTATGGTCATAAAAGGATTTTTCCTATGATCATCTAAAGGTATTTAGTTGCAAAGCTCATGTCCATATCCCTAAAGATGTGAAATCAAAGCTTGAAATTATATTTATTTGTTATGGAGAAGATCAATTCTGCTATCAATTTTATGATCTAGTCTAGAAGAAGTGATTAGGTGTAACATCCCATCACCGATGGGAAGGGTATATTGGTAAATTGGGACGGGCTAGTAGGTCCAATTTGCAAATAGTGATATGTTCATTCATTTGACCTCTAATTTTAGAGGAATGAGACATTTT
>JANZLF010000007.1:1051763-1062667 GCA_026546835.1 Erythroxylum foetidum | reverse complement strand
GTTGGATTGAGTTCATTCTTAAAAAATTTGAAAGAAAACTTCTAGATATACAACTTTCATGAAGACCACAAAATAGAATTTTACCTTTAAAAGGATCAAAAATAGGATAGAAGATGACAATACAAACTAAGATGATGAACAATAGCTTCATCTTAGAATGTACAATAACTTCATCTTAGAATGTATAGTAACTTCGCCTTAGACTGTACAGTAACTTCGTCTAAGAAACTTCATCCTAGAATGTACAGTAATTAAGACGATGCAACATTATAACTTGTAATGCTCGTATCTCTCAACTTCGATATTCAAAATTTACAAACTTTATACTGTTGGAAAGCTGGAAAGATTATCTACAACTTCCAAGAAGACTATTTTGCCTAAATCAACTCACATCAAACCAAAAATATCCTTGAAGTCAGTACACAAATTTACATAGCTGTCACATACACATATCCTATGCAATATCACAACTTGTAAAGATCATAACTTCCCACTACGATATCCAAAACTTACAAAATTCATATCGTTGGAAAGCTGGGAAGATCATCCACAACTTCTAAGAAGAACATTTTTACCAGTTCTACCTAGATCGTTTTAGATTTTCCTCCGAAGTCAGTACACAATTCTATCCCTATGGAAAATTTAAAGTATGGAATGTACACTACAAGGTAATAAGCACATCCACAATAGAACTTCTTCAATTCTCAATTCATTTCCAAATCAAAATGAAGTTCACAAATAGCTTCCATACATAGCTTTAACTACATATCGACATTACATCAACATTTTAAACTAAGTTACAAAAATACATGGGATGCTCAATGTTCAATATGCTTATAAAGCTATTCGAAAGTCTAGCCACTAACTTAGTACAAAAGCTAACTATCCTGAAATTTATCCAATTGCCTTGCAAGGATCACTAATCTTCTCGATCTGCACCTTTGGAGTGAGAAAAATATTGGGTTGAGCTACACATGTCAGTGGCTAAGATATTTATAGCTATTAGTAATAAGCCACACAATCTTAAAATTCAATCGTCAATCCTAAATTGATTCTCAAAATATGAGTGTTTTACTTTTTGGACACAAATGAACTAAGATCCATTTGTACAATTCTAGCATAGAATCAAGCAAATCACATCTGATTGAAGTTTTTATTCTTTTTTTTTTTTTAGCTATGAACTCAACATTTAGAAGCTGAGACAGTAGGGCCATAGACGCTTATTCTAGGCCAAAAAGATTATAATGGTATCTTAGTTCCCCTAACAAAAGTTTCGATCTTCATACTCAAGCAACCAAATTCAGAAGAAAGGGGAGGGATACGAATATACGTATAATCAATGTGTTATGATTGTGTATGGCAAGGTCTTACACTAGTTATTATACCGATGGGACTTTTCTCTGTCAAGCAACTGATGTTTTCTTTGCAGCATTTGAGCGCTTTTGCAAGGCAACACTCGGAAGTCGGACCCATTACTTTTCAACTTGTCCTTTTTTATATTTATTGCATTGGCTATCTTGTAGGTCAAGGTATATCATTTTCGCCTCTGGGATCACTGAATTGGACTGAAGACAACAGCCAACAGCTTGCAGAAGGATAAGAATTCTCTATCTTGTCGGCTCTCTCTCTTGCTTTTGTTTATATTAAGAGGTTAACTAACTAATTAGGCTTGCAATTAACTTAAACACGTACCAACTGAAGTTACATGATTCTTAATCAGTTGCCTTAATGGAAAAGGCAACGTTAATCAACCAATCAACCGCTTTTGTTATTCCTACCAACTTGGTTAGTTAGTGCTTGCAACAGCAAAACGATTATATATTCAATAACAATTATCATCTGAATGAATTATACATTCATTTAAGATTAAACCCTCTTACGGGTGGTAGCAATTTAGATATTGGATCGTATTCGTTTAAAGCATCTTAGCAAGAAAAGGCACTTGGGTACATGTAAAGGGGTCACAAGACTACAAGACAGGTTGAAATTCGTCTGTGCATTAGACTGATATTAGCTAAGAAGCTACCATGGTAACAGCTAACAACAGAATACAGTCTGACAAATTTAAAAAAAGGCAAAATTTAAGACCCCTTCTGGTCAGATTCATGGAAGGCTCTCAGTTAAGTCTCTCATGTAAGGTGCAAATTACGATAAACGTACACACAAGGAGCAAAGTGTGAGCACATGCAATACGGTCCCCATTTGATCACGTGAATCGATGCTTACTTATGTCAGTACCCATCTGCAGTACCACCAGTTAAAGCTACTGCTTCACCGGTTTAGTCATGTGATCCCCTTTTTTACTTTTCCTACGTAAGCCTATGGTTGTTATACCCACCGAATGTAGTTTATAGGTTTACTAATGATTTAAAGGATAACGAGTTGATGGGCTTGACTCAACCCTGACTTCCTCCCATCTTAGCTATCTATTTATATGGGTCTCACATAAATGGATGATTAAGATGGGAGGAAGCCAGGATTAAGCAAGAGAAAAGAGACAGAAGATTTGAGATCCGAGTTGATGAACAGTTGTATATTTGAGATAAACCAATCCATAGAGGATATACTGTGGTTTAATCTTAAATTAATTCTAAACTCCATTTTACATCAGCCTTTCTTCCCTAATTTTGACATTTCATTCATATCACAAGTTCTATGAAAAGAAATCATTAAGGAATCGGATCCTTAATTCTCAAGAGAGTACTTGAATGCCTAATTCCTAGAATGATTCTCACTTTTCGTTGTGTAGTTCTATTAGATGATTATGTCTTAACGAGAACTCTGTCTCAAATCCAAAAGAAGCAGTGGTAGTTTGCAAGATCGGACATCATGTACTATTTGATTTTTCCAAGTTTTCACAATCTCTATTCATGTAAAAGCATACCGAATCTTATGTGCCTGTAATTGTGTTGTAACATTCGACCTTATATAAATGTGTGAATAAGATTTAATTAGATTTTGTAAAAATAAAAACAAATATCTAATTTTTTAAATAATTTTATTTATAAAAAATTTTAAAGGGAGGCTTAATATGAGCATCAAGGATGGTACAGCTACTTACTACATAGACGTAAGGGTTAAGACTGACATTTGGAGACAAAAATCCAACCTATCTTATGTGTGTCTTACAACTCATTCACACCAAATGAAAATCCAGAGCCAATCATAGAACAACAATCCCCTAAAAAAATCCAACCTATCTTATGCCTTTTAGGCTTTTACAACTCACTCACACCAAAAAAAAAAATAAAAAATTCAAGAGCCAATCATGTAACGGCAATCCCCTAAAAACCCCTATTTTTAGACAAGAAAAGAAAAAACACCTATTACACAACTCACCCAGCTTTATAATCCCCCTCTCCTCCCGTGTCCTTTTTCTACTCCCATCCACTTCCCTCCATTTGACCTCAGCCTTTCTTGGATCTGAATCTCCCTTCCCTTCATTTTCCCGAGAAGCTAAAAGAGACCCAGATACCAAAACTCCAAAAAGACTCAAACTTTACGTCCAAAATGAGAGAAATCCTCCATATCCAAGGTGGGCAATGCGGGAACCAGATCGGGGCCAAGTTCTGGGAGGTGATCTGTGACGAGCATGGCATTGACCATACCGGAAAGTACAGTGGGGATTCAGATCTTCAGCTTGAGCGCATCAATGTCTATTACAATGAGGCCAGTGGTGGTAGATATGTTCCTCGTGCTGTTCTCATGGATCTCGAACCCGGTACTATGGATTCGGTCAGATCTGGTCCGTTTGGACAAATTTTTAGGCCGGACAACTTCGTGTTCGGTCAGTCTGGAGCTGGTAACAACTGGGCTAAAGGTCATTACACTGAAGGAGCTGAGTTGATCGATTCTGTTCTTGATGTCGTCAGGAAGGAGGCCGAAAACTGTGATTGCTTGCAGGGTAATGATGATTTTATTCTTTTATTCTTCTTTTTCTAGTCATGCTTCCACTTGTTAGATCTTCGTGTATTAGCTGTAGTTATTCTTTGCCTGGTTTTATCTTTGTATATTGTGGGTATAGTTTAATGGTTGACATGTCGGATTTTTTCTAGGCTTCGTTGGATCTCACGTCTTGATGCCTGCGTCTATTTTTACACCATTGTTAAATATTCAATTCTGCATTCATTTTAGCAGATTCTGGATTATTTTTCCCCTTTAAATGGTATCTTTTATCAAAAGGACATGGTTTTAATGATAAGCATGGCAAATTATATTGCTTCCTGGACTTTTTAATTTCTGGAGGATAATTTTGTATTCAGATTAATAAGATCGTGATTTTGATTTTACTGCAGAAATGAGTTTGACGTATTAATACTGAGACGGACTTTGGTTCGAGATTAGATGGGATTAACGATGTCATATTTTTCCTTCCTTTCTTTTTCAAAATAGTACCCGTATTACTTTTCTAGGAATTTCGTATGTTGCCTTCTATGATTTTCTGTAAATGGCATTGGTGTTTCGGAATTCAAGTGTAACTCCTTTGTACAATTTCATTTACAGGATTCCAAGTTTGCCATTCATTGGGTGGAGGAACGGGTTCGGGCATGGGGACTCTCCTTATTTCTAAGATCAGGGAGGAGTACCCTGATCGTATGATGCTGACGTTCTCAGTGTTTCCTTCTCCTAAGGTGTCTGATACGGTAGTAGAGCCTTACAATGCTACTCTTTCTGTCCATCAACTTGTAGAGAATGCAGATGAGTGCATGGTTTTGGACAATGAGGCTTTGTATGACATTTGCTTCCGTACTCTCAAGCTTGCCACTCCAACTTGTAAGGGTTTTAATAATGCTTGACTTTATTTAATGACGAAGCTAAAATTAAAATGTTTTACTGTTTACCTATTTCTCCTTGAAATCCTAATTTACCACCTGAACGTCTTATTTAAGAATTTGAATAGGCAGTGGTTTTGACTGGATAATATTCTTTAGTTCCTGCTTGGTATCCTTTTATGCAGCTCAGAGATTTTTGGCTGCTTGTTCACTAGTCATTTACACTGCTGAATGATGTGGAATGGTGTACTTTTGAATGTTGCTCTTTATGGTTGCTATTCTCATGATCTTTTCCTCTCTGTCCCTCTGTTTTATATTAGCACGTACAAGCCTGGGCTTACTTTATGCTATTGTCTACTTATCCTAACACACAGTCGATGTTCTTGTGCCTCGACAGTCCCAATTCAAACATATCATTTTTCTTGCGCCCAAATTTCTGACTGCGGTACTTATTAAACATGTACTATGTTTGCAGATGCAAATTTAATATAATGTATTTATTATAGCACCTGTATATTTAGAATAATATTTGATCTAACCATTGTTCCTTCTGTTCCCAGTTGGTGATCTTAACCACCTCATTTCTGCTACCATGAGTGGCGTGACATGCTGCCTCCGATTCCCTGGACAACTTAACTCTGACCTCCGCAAACTTGCAGTTAACCTCATTCCATTTCCTCGCCTACACTTCTTCATGGTTGGTTTTGCACCCTTGACTTCAAGAGGATCACAACAGTACCGTGCATTGACTGTGCCTGAACTGACCCAGCAGATGTGGGATGCTAAGAATATGATGTGTGCTGCTGATCCACGCCATGGCCGCTACTTAACTGCCTCTGCCATGTTCCGTGGTAAAATGAGCACAAAAGAAGTCGATGAACAAATGATCAATGTCCAGAACAAGAACTCTTCATATTTTGTTGAGTGGATTCCAAACAATGTCAAATCTAGTGTTTGTGACATTCCACCCAAGGGTCTGAAAATGGCATCCACTTTCATTGGGAACTCAACTTCAATCCAAGAGATGTTCAGGCGTGTGAGTGAGCAATTCACAGCCATGTTCAGGCGCAAGGCTTTCTTGCACTGGTACACTGGTGAGGGTATGGATGAGATGGAATTTACGGAGGCTGAGAGTAATATGAATGACCTGGTGGCAGAGTATCAGCAGTACCAGGATGCCACTGCTGATGACGACGAGGAATACGAGGAAGAATTGGAAGAGGAACCTTGAAATTTTCTGCTATGAAGTTTGTATCTTGTTGGCTCTCTTTCAGTGAGTGTTTTATGTTTCTGTTATTGGGCGGTCGAAGTGGCTTGGCTGTGGGTGCTTGTATTAGGGTGGGTTATTTGTGGCTGCTTTCATTCTTGAACTTGAAATTATGATGCATGTACTTGGTAGATGATGGATATATGATCTGAAAGTTAAAAGGAACCATTTTGTCAGTATCTTAAGGGAAGAAAACGAAAAGCATTATGGGAGACAACCTAGGATTTGCATAGTGCTTGCAATTTTTTCACTTGATTATTTCCTACACAGAGGGAACTCCCACCCTTTATTTACTGCTACGTTAATAGGTTTGTCGGCATTGGGTTCTGACCTAAAAAAGTGTTTGCCAAGTGGCAATAATGTTCTTGTCTATGTCTAAAGGTTGGTAATTATTGGTAGCGTCTCTGGCGCTTTAAGGTGATCTGAATGGGTGAGCTTTCATAGTTGCCTTTGCTAATCTTGCCAACAGCACCAAATTTAGCAAGATAGCCTCTAAAAGTACAAAATGCCAACCTAACCTATTTGGATCTTTTACACCTGACTAGGTTTCTGGTGTTGCTGGACTAATTAATTTCCTGAACCCTTACTTTAAACATGAACGTAGTCTTTTCCAAGATCTTCTATGATGGAGTCCTAGTCTTAGGTCCAAGGCCAATGGGATCCGTCGGTTGAAAACCGAGTTTAAGGTGCAGCAGTACTGAGACGTGAAGGTCTTTGTAAAACTACACCTCTGGCTCTTAGCATATTATTCTCAATTTCCTTATGCTTTGGATTATTTTTGTTCAAGACAACTTCACACCCAAACATGTTCTAGCTTGTAGGGGGACGTGATCACCTAGGCCACTTTTTCTGTTTCAACTCTATTCCAGTTTATCTCATTCACATATTTATAAAGGACGTTTCAATCCATCTCATCCATACATTTATGTGAGTCTCATATAAATGTGTGGATGAGATAGACTGGAACAGAGTTGGAACAGCACAAGTAACACAAGTGATTTCATTTGGTTTGGAGGACGATTCCTAAAAGAGACCCAGGACAGTCAATACATAAAGACTATTATACAAGTACACACAACTATATCAAATAACATAATGATAAATTATGTATATTTTGTATGATAAATACATTTTATTTTTTTCTTAAACTAGACAGAATATGATATTTTAAAGTTGTATATTGTTCTATTAAACACTAAAAAGAATTGTTTTCTATTTTAATTTTTCGTTCTATAACAAGATGAACTAGGAATAATTAAGAAAAATAAGTTTTTATAAATAATTACATCATTTACCACTTTATTTTTCTATCTTATATTCTTCTTTTACTCCCTCTTATCACTCAAAATCTATTTCAATTCAATTTTTTGAAACTGTTTACAAATTAGAGATAATATTAATGGGTGACCAATTATTTAAGGAAAGTTTAGATTCCTGCCAAGTTAAGAGGATGAAAATTCTCTTATTGTATTGGTCTCTTAGGAGGTTTTAACGGTTAAAACTCTTAGGTGGAACACTATATTGGTGGGATACTTCATAAATAAAAGATTTTGTTTTTCGTTGACTCATAAATAGGATAAAACTACGCCAGTTTGGCTTAAAATTACATTGATTAGTGAGAATGACTTCTTCATCTTCAAGTTCATAAGTGAGACAAACATGTAAAAGATACTAGAAATGAGACCTTGACATACTCAGAATAAGTCATTCTTGATCAAAAGATGGAAGCCAGGGATGAGTTTGGAGTGACATAAAAAGCATTCCCCTATAAGTTAACCTTCATAATATCTTTCTTAAATATTGGTCTAGAATTGGTTTGAGTTATTTAGTTAGTTCTATGAGAAAACATGTTTGTTTGGCATGATTTTTTTGAAGGAAGGAATTAAGAGAAAGTTGAAATATTCACTCAAGATAAAGAGGTTATATGAAGATGAAGGCTTGTGGAGTCAGAAATCAAGCTATCCCCTTGCTTATGTTCTCTTTTAGCTTTTATTAGCCTTATAGGTTCTCCATTCACCAAAATAGCAAGGGATTTTGTAGTTAAACATTCTTCTATCCATTTCTTAAACAAAGAAGGGTAACATGTTGCCTTTAAGATGCTAAACATGAAGCTCCAAATGATTGAGTCTGTTGGAACCCCTCTCCGGTGAGACACGGGTCCGACGTCCTACGTGACCTCTGGACGCGCATTCCACGAGGGAGGGATTCCTCACCACGATGGAAAACTTGTTTCGGAATTAAATCTGCAAAATCATGAATTTTGTGCTTATAACCTTCCAGAGTCTTTAGCTGTAACTCAACATTCGTGGCGAGCGCACACTATTTAACCACCAAAATCATAAGTTGACTTATTCATATAAATTGTAGCTTTATGCCTCTAGTTTGTTTTAGAACAAGAATCACCTCAAACGGAGTTATATAACTCAAGTTATGCTTAAAAAACCTAGAAGAGCTCATACTCCAAATATGATCTCCAAACCGACCTCTCACTTATTTTAATGCAAACTCTCTCATATCAGCTCCAAATGGTACCAATTTTTATGGAGAGAAATATATATGTCTTATAAATCTAATGGTTCAAGTCCCATCTCAATTTGAGGTCGGATGAGGGAGTTATTCCCAAAAGAATAGATTATGTTCACATCCTAAATCAATTTGAACATCTCTTGGCGCAACCACCATAAATTTTAATTTATAAATCGGATTTCGTTCTTTTTTGACCATTTTAAAGTATACATCTAGATCTAAAACTTTTATGAAGACCATAAAATGTGATTCGGCCTCTAAAAACTTCGAAATTCAACATCTTTCCCGTAGTTGTCTATTAAACGGACCTCCATGTCCGTTTAACGGACATGTACGGGTGAAAGTGGCCCAAATGATTCGAGATTGTCCGTTAAATGGACATTCCGGTCCGTTTAATGAACATGGGCTGGCTAAGGGGTGTTTTTGCACCCGAGGATGTCTGTTTAATGGACATCCATGTCCGTTTAACGGACATTGAATTGTCCAAAACTCCAATGCCTCTTCCAAACCTCTCACCTTCAACCTATCTTCATAACCGTTTATACACTTCCCAAATTTATTCATTCCAAAGCCTAAACACTTCATAACACCTTCAACTCCAAGTTCAACTCACCATCTTCACAATTTCCAGCTTAATGGGTTCATCAAAACCATGAATTTCAATCCTTAGTCATCAAAGCTATTATAAACTCACAAGCTATATGAACAACAAAAATGACTTTAACTGTTATCTTCCAATTCTCATAGCTTCTTACTCCAAATCCTAAAAATTACATATTATACCTCATTGGAAAGATAACAAAATGCTCTACAACTTTCATGAAGGATGCAAAAGTTAATTTCATCATTAAATGAGGTAAAAAGCCACTTGAAGGCACTGCTCATAAAAGACCAATGAAACAAGAACATAGCTATATGAACAGTAACTGCATGTGTTCCCATTCTCATAACTTCTTAACCCTAAGTTCAAATGAGACAAAATATATATCATTAAAAAGTTCTGAACCTCTAATACAATTCTCATGAAGACTTCCCGATCCAAATCAAGCCCTAAGAGGGTCTAAAACTAAAGTGAAGTTTCTGTCAAATTTTACGAAAATTTCACAGCACTTCCCTTGAAAATTCAACTAACCAATCCTCAATCCAAACACCTTCACCTGCATATAACTCAATATCCAACCTCATACAACATAATTCAATCCCAAAAGTATCTCCAAACGTAATTCAAGGGCAACAACCACACTCCTAGACATCTATTCCATTCCAAATTATAAAACAATACAATCTCATTCCTTCTTTTTGCTAATTCAAACCATACAATGATGCATGTGTATAAAACATATGTAAATTACATGAATTACAATTAAAACTCAACAATCTTGCATTTACATGAAATTCAAAAGTTATTACAAAGCTTTAGAGGGCATTTTAGCCCAAATACATCATAATCTTAAAGAACAAAATACAAAGTACATCATTAGTTCCAAAATGGTATAGCCTTGTTTTCTAACATATGAGTTCAAAAACAACAAGCATCGGAGTAATGCTTCATTCCCGATGCGGTGTCTCGGTTTCTTACTCGTGACCTGTGGAGGGAAAAATAGGGGGTGAGCTCGACGTCTCCGTGGGTAATAGCTTAATAATTAAGAATAAATATGCCAAAATTCTTTAGCAATTTACTTTCAAGCAACTTAAACAAAAATCATCTTTTCCATAACAATTTCTCAATCAAATTCAATGATCAAAGCTACATAGACATACCAGAAACAAACCATGAACAAACATATCACTTAATCACATCTAAATTGGTTTGGGTGGGTCCAACGGGATGTACTACATATTTCCGCAAAGCGGTCATGTGTAGCCGTGAACACATGTGGGAGTCCGTGAGGAGCTCCATGGCCACTAGCGGGTAGGCGTGAGAAGCCTATATAGGTGCACCTATCACATAAAGGACCACCCCAAACCCATAGAAACATGCATATCACATTATTCATGCATTTCATACATAGTAGCCACCAATGGCCATTGTAACTTAACTTTCACAAAATTGCCCAAATCACATATTCGAATCTCTTTTTCCCTTGTCAAACAATTCTACACATATTTTCCCATCTCATACAAATTTAAACCATTTCAAGAATAACAAGCAACATTGATAATTCATTTATAAACATTCAATAACATTTATTATAAAAACTTTAACATGTTCATTAACTCAATTATTAAGAAATCATCCACCTTAATCCTTTAGCCTTGAATTTGGTCACTTGGCCTTGCTTCTTGCTCTAATTGCCTCTCTTCACCTTCATTAAGCATAAATAACCCAATTAACATGA
>JANZLF010000007.1:1036364-1049411 GCA_026546835.1 Erythroxylum foetidum | reverse complement strand
AATGTTATTAATAGAATAAATTCCATGGTGAATTTATTCTATTAATAACATTAGAAAACAAATTTTCAAAGTGTCGCTTAACATTCACCGAATATTTCCTAAACTAATATTAATCAAGACAATCAAGCATTCGCCTTACTCATTTTAGGATGATGAATATTATATAGATTACTCAATTATTACGAAATCTTCTAGAGTCCTCTCCTTCTAAATGACTATCATGATAACATTTTCCCCTTCCCAATAGACTTGTGGCAATCTGCCCTTCACTCCCTATCTTCCAAACAACCTCGTCCTAAACAACTTACCCATTCCTAATGGTGAAAAACTAGTATGGTTATACTAAAATAAGTATACATTAATTTTATGTGTCATGTTTAATCAAAATATTGTATAATAAAATGATTAACTTAAACAAAAATTATATATGAAAAGGTTAGTTAAAATTATTTTAACATTTATAATATTTGAATGTTATAATGCGTTGTCAAATGTCAATCTTGATCTATAGACACAAATTATTTAATTAAAAATTAAAACAAATTAAGAGCTTATTTTTATCTAATCCTACATATGATTTAAGGTTGTAATTTATGTTCTTGCCAATATATTTAAGAACTTAATGGTCACACACAAAAAAGATTGAAAAGAGAAAATTGTGTTTTAGTTAACTCAGACTTGATTATAAAGTTTGAGAAATTTTATAATTAAATATAAGTTATTTAATAAATAAGGAGCAATATGAGATATTGGAATTAATATTTAATTAGAACTAATTGTAATTATAATTAAAGTTTAACTAAAATTTAAATTTTATTACAATTAAATTATTAAATAATTCAAACCTTATTATAAATAAGCTTAAGGCTTAAAGGAATTAACACATGTAGTCTATCCTTTTTTACATAGAGCTTTCTCAACACATTCATATGGGTATTGTTAAAAGAAACGAACAAATAAAAAGTTCAAGTTGTATAATAAAGTATGATTTACATTTATGCTTATTAGGATGACACCAGAACCTTTGTTCAAAAAATGATATTCATATCTTGTTTCAATTAATTTTAACCATACATTTATGTGCACCTTACATAAATATTTGGATGAGATTTAATAGAACATAATAGGAATTGATTAACTGAACGAGAAGATCTGTTCCTTATTAAGACTTGCATAATAATCGTATTTAGGATTTTAAAGTGATCTTAATTTTCAAAAAAATCATATGACAATGAGATTATATCTCACCTGATTTTCTAACGAATTTTATTGATGCTTCTTTACTAATTAACGAGAAAAAAGAAGAGCATTAACAACTAAGGAGCTATTGCTTGTTCCTGAAACTTAGGTTGGAAACTACAGTATTGCTAATTTCAGGATGTGAGGCTTTATCTAAGGAAGTGTCCGATGGCAGATATTAATTGGCAAGCATGGAAAATGTCAGCATTGGAATTGCCAGGGCATGCAATATCCAACCGTACATTTTCCTTGCCCACCTCGCTCCCATGCGATTACGGATTCATAAACAACTAAAAATAACTATTTCCATTCTAAATTTAACCTCAAGGTTTGTCCTTAAAAATCCCACTTGATCATGATTTCATAAACCATGCCAGGCCTGCACAAAAATATCAGAGAAAAAAAGTAAATAAATAAATAAAAATTCTTCCTTTCAGCTTCAGGGCAGGTCTAAGTAGCCATTCTTTGATTGCTCCTCAACAATGGACGTGAAGAGGATTTCTTTTGGCATCCTGGTGGCCGCTGCAGCCTCCATGAGTGCTGTATTAGCCGCCGAAGAGGTCTCAGTTTCAGTTTCAGCTCCTGCCCCTGCTCCTGGCCCTGGCACTGCCAGCGCCGCATCCGCAGCTTTGCCGGTTGTTGGGTCATTGTCATTGATTGGCGCTTCCCTTCTCTCATTTTTCGGCTATTATTTGCTGTAAGCTCAACCTACGTATTTACCACAAGTTGTAACCATGTCCAAGTAGTAGCTTTGCTGCTTGGAAATATCATGTTCATTCGAGCGATTTGCTGCAATTGATTAAAGGATACTATTGGAAAGGATTCGGTGTTACAAAAGCAAAACTGTAAACGCTTGATCATAAGCTTCCATATTAAAGAAGTTCAAGAACGTGGACATCAGTAAATAAATCAATAAAAACACAAGCAAATTAAAGTGTTATGGACATTAGTCAAAACACTCAAATCTATTCTGTTTACAATTTCCAACAAGATATGTCTGACTGTAAATAATAATTCTAGCTTGATCTAGCAAGATACAGCAAAACAAAGCAAAGAGTCTATTTTTGCAAATAACGCAGAAAAGAAAAAACAAAGTTTAGTGGAAGCAAATTCTTAGATACAGATTGGCCGAGTGGAGTGGTGCATATACAATTGTGTTGCATGGGACGGAACAGATGAGTGAAGGTGGTACAATACTTGTGAATTATAATCCTCGTTCAAACACGCTCTCTCCATAATAAACACATGCATCTTCGCAGTAAGTATTAGATCAGCTGCAATCACCGCCATTGCCATTGAATTTGTGTTGGGACAAGAGGCTTTTTGTCAACCAAATGGCTGTTTCTCTAGATGAAACTGTTTCTTCGCTAAATGGCCTTAGCACACCAGCAAGCTCATCTATTTTGTCCTGTTTAAGTAGCCGTGCACATAGCTCCAGTAATGATTCCAAGGCATCGGCTCTTTGCCCACCTGGCTTCTCCCACTTACCCTTGGCTTCATCACCACCACTTAATGCACTAAGTGTTTCCAGCAACGAAATTCCACTGGCTGCATCATCTTTCATTTCCGATGCACAAATATTCTCTTCTATCTGAGTTGCACAATTATTCTCCATATCATCTTTAAGGACAAGTTTCTCGCAACTGTCTGATGGAATGCAGCCGATATGAACAACTGTACCAACATCAATACTTTCTGGCTTCTGTACACATAGTGGCTCAACAGAAGTTTTTGTCATGGATGACGGTAAGTTGTTATCATCCTCACATGTATTTATGTTCTGCTCATGACTTTCCTTTCTCGAAGTATCCTGTCTCTCTATACATTCAAGAGGTTGCTGGTCATAGAACTTTGGTTGAACTTCAAAGCTCATGTTATTGGCATCAACTTTTTGTGGTTGAACTTCAAAGCTCATGTTATTGGCATCAACTTTTTGTGGTTGCTCCATATTCTCAGCAGTTGGTTCTCCATCATGCTTTGAATTCTCTGTGATCTCTGAACACTGAGTATTAGTAGAGTCCCTCTGAGGTATATCCCTAGAATCGGCTGGTTTCTCCCCATTGGAAACACTTGTTTCAGAATCAGGTGGTTCTCCTTCATGCTTTGAATTCTCTGTGATCTCTGAACACTGAGCACCAATAGAGTCCCTCTGAGGTATATTCCTAGATTCAGCGGGTTTCTCCCCATTGGAAACACTTGTTTCAGAATCAGTGGAACTGTCCTTTGGTCCAGTTATAGAATCAGATACTTCTGCAGCATAGCTTGTGGGATCAACCCCCTTAATCTCAAGATTGTCTTCTGTGCTTGACGTAGATGTTGGATTGTCAATATGAGGTAGATAATTGGGTTGCACGTTGCTACTTACTGCACGATTCGCTACTGGCAGGTTTAACCCTCCAGATTCCTTGTCTCTGTTGTCTTTCCCACCATATCTACTAGAAGTTGCTTTCTTAGGTGATTTCTCCTTCAAATTGTTTATGGGCTTTACAGGAAGGAAAACTGAAGATAAATTATGACAACGGAGGAGGTAGGGCTGCAAATGTCGATGTCTTAGTAGCTCTGCAGCCTGAAACAACAGTCATTCCAGGTATCATAACTGACTAACATGACACACAGGTGAGAGATAAAAGCCAAAGTTTCAAAACTTACAGTTGGTCGGTGTTCTGGGTTCTTCCTTAGCATGGTCTTAATGATTTGCTTCCTGTTAACATTTAAGAGAATATATGTGCATAAAATAATGTACATGTTTTAGCAAGAGCCACAAGTTATAGAGGAAAAACTAATACTTACAGATAGGAAGAATACTGTATAGGAAGAGGAGAAATGGAACATCTGTTTATTTTGTTGATAAGTCCAGCCATATCCTGTCCAAATCATTATCATGCTTTAGGATTCATTGCTTTCATGCAAATAATGTTAAGAATGATTTCTAGATAGATCATTTGTTCACTCACTGGAGCTCTAAACGGTGGGTGATGAGCAACAATTTCAAACATACAGCACCCTGAAAAAAGAAGAATATGTAATTGCTACTCAAGAGAATTTTAACAACAAAAGCAATGTGTTAATATAGTTCTTACCTAGAAACCAGATGTCAGATTTGTAGCCATATGGCATATCCGCTATAAGTTCAGGACACATATAATTGGGTGTGCCAACAACCTATTTGAGATCATAAAGTACCGAAGCAGAAAGATGATGAGAGCTAACTTTAAGAAATAGTTTAATCGTCAGTACTACAAAATCATAAACCAATCAACTATTGATTAGAAGTAGTGCAGTTTACTTTAATAATGAATAGGCCACAAATTTGTGAAACAAGTCAAAAACTACGTTCAGCTCTTCAAGTTAAGAAATTTAAGTTGACTTCAGAATTCCACGGGATAAGTCGAGTTATTAAAAGTATTACAAGACCATACATAGGAAGTAAGCTCTTCTCCATTCAGAAGCTTTGCAAGTCCGAAGTCACCTGCTTGTTACATCAAAAACAAATTTCATTTAATAGACAAGTTTAAAGATGGACTGGACTCTGGCAAGGGAAAACAGCCCTGTGAAATAAATGACTTACCTAGTCGCACATCACTTTCCTTGGTGAGGAATATGCTGGAACACTGGAAATCAAAATGCTTAAATGAGAAACAATCCACTGATTTCCCTTCTGCTCATATACAAAGTATACAAATATACCTTAAGATCTCCATGAAAGACACGGTTAGTGTGCAGGTAGTCCACAGCTAGCAACAACTGAGTAAGCCATTTGCAAACTTTCTGACAAGTTTGAGAATAAAGAGATTATATAAGATAATACTCTTTGACAATTTAAAGAAACTAATAATTTGCTAATTACCTCCTCAGTGAAAAATATTCCTCTAGCCTTCTTAATAATCTGAGCCCTGTTGGAAAATCAAAGAAGAAGGGTGAAGTATATAATCATCCACTTACCAGTAGTATACTAGTATTGCAATATGCAACACCAGGAGTTCACTTTTTCTAAGGACAATTCATGGAAATTACCTGGCTTGTCAACTTTGCTTAAACTGATTATGAGATGGCCTATTATTGGTTTAATCCTCTAATTGCATCTATACGGTCATCCTAATGTAGCTTTCTTTTTCAAGGTCCTATTATTATTCAATTAAGTCCTTCCATTATTCCATTATAGATTTTGCTAATAAAAAATTGTTAATTTCAATCGAAAAGTTAATAATGTATTCTTTTTTCCATTTTAATATATGATAAAAAAAAGCTAGATATAGAAGGAACTTTGAAGAAATTAACCAATAGATCTCCATTTCCACATTGCAAATAGTAAGAGGATCTTACTAGACAAATTCTATTAACAGGTCTAAACATAGGAAAAACAATAAGTAGAACAACTACAAAATAATTTCTAAGATAGTTTCCAAAAAATTTGACTTAAAAAAGAAAAGAAAACATGAGAAGCTCACAACCACTATCAATAGTTGGTTGAAACTCTAACAAGTTTCATCCACTAACATTGGAAAGTTATATTTGAATCCTTGGAAGATACCTATGCAGATATATAGATCCTAACACATAATTAAATGAAAATGACATCTCCTAGATTGTTTAACACAATATAGCATCTTCAACATTCCACCACTCAACCCATCTAAAATATTGGACTACTTGATAGAAACTTACATGTCTCCTCCATCACAGTAACCGGTTACTACGCACAAACAATCCCCCTACATAAAAAGATGCATAAACAGTTTTGGTAAGCCAGTAAACATCTCAAAATAGAGTAAATAACATAAGTCTCACAGATGATAATTCCCACTCTGCACAGCTAAAAATAACAAAAAAAGAACTGTTCTGACCTTGTCCAGCCAGGAATCTTTGTACTCCAAAATGTATGGGTTGTTTAGTTTAGCAATGAAGTTCTTCTGCAGTACATAACAATCCAAGATAGTGTCTTCAGAATGGCTCAGGAAGAATAAAGCTAACGTTGTTTTAGCAGATCGGAAGCATCAGAATTGAAAGTCTATTAATCTATCTTCTCGGCTAACTATTAAAGCAGATCAAAGAAGGATTACATTCCTAGACGTGCAGCAATGTATTAATTATAAAAGAAAAATTAAAAACTGGTACTAATAACTCAAGAGTAGAGAGCAATATGTTGGCATGGTGGTACAGTCTCACCTAAGAACTTGTTCCACAAAAGGAGAGAATGATTCTAAAAATGTGTATAGGAGTCAAACAGCATGCTATCACTAAGAACACGCATAAGTTGTATCTGAGTCAGTACAGGAGATTTCATGTTTTTAGATTGATATGAAGTAGTTGTATACATGATAGCAGGTTTTCTAGTAAACTAAAGATTAGAATCATAGAAAATAAACATAAAAACTCTGTTCATAGAAGTGGAGATATAAAATTTCATCAGGGAAAGGAAAGAGCTCATTGTCTGGCCACCAGAAATAAAAAAGGGAAAATAAAATTTTACATTCGAGGCAGAAGTGAAGGTGACCTCTTGTTGAGCTGGGCGCTTGAACTTGTCTGTCTTCTTGGCCAACTGGATCTTCTTCAAGACATACCTACCAAAAAGGTAACAGATTTGTAAATATGTAAAAGGAATCTCAAAACATCAAGAATATGGAACTTTAAAGACAATGACAGGAAACAGATTAAGGGTCGTGCTGACACGGCAGCCACCAACCGCTAATAAACGAAAATCTTTGATCGAACAATTCCTTTGGAATCAATAAACATGCTTACATAATAAAGAATCTTGGAACACTTTTCCAACCGAAATTTAAACTGAGATCACAGTTTGCACAATTAAAAAGAGCAATAACGTGAGTCATCTTCTTCAACCTGTCAACACCTAGAAACCTGATCTTGGAGATTGATCCATAAACAGACCCAATAACAAAATGAAATAGTAATTCACTCCGAAAACTGAAAAGGGTAACTCAAAAATTGTAGCAGAAAGAAGATCATGAAAGAAAGGAACCTGATGAAAAAATTAATCAATTTTCTTACTTCTTTTTCTCTGTCTTATGAAGAACAAGGAAAGCAGCATCGAAAGCTCCTCCCCCAATCTGTTCTAGAATCTCGTAATCTTCCATCTTTGACTTCATTTCTCCACTATCGGTGTCCATTGGAAGCGAAGCTCAAGAAGGCCACAAAATAACAGAAACTAACAAACCTGATTCCAACCAAATTCTCAAATCTAATTTAACAGAAAAGATATTTCTGGGATTTGTGGCAAGCAGCTATGTAAGACTTTTACCTTCCCAAGAGAAGGAAAAAAAAAAACTCGAGCTATGAAGTGAGAAAAGCATCCATTAGCAACCTATAATTAAAAGGATTGACGAGTTGAAATTGATTTTTAAAAAAAGATTATTGAAGTAACCTTCAAAACTCAGAGGTCTGACAGGTGAGATGAATAAAGGTGCCTTGAAAAATCAGGAGTTTGCATTACAGCTTGAGAAGGAGAGAAAGAGAGAGGGAGGTGGGAGGACAAAATCAATAAAAATGACACGGCACTAGGATGATGATAGTCCATGGAACTTACCTAAAGCAAGAAAAGAGTGAGAAGCAGTAAGTCAGCAAGTAGTACAGTAAACACTTTTTGCTTATTGGGTGGAAAATGAAAGAAAGCGAGAGTCTTTACAGTAAACACTTTTTGCTTATTGGGTGGAAAATGAAAGAAAGCGAGAGTCTTTCTTTCTTTGCTTGCATTTAAAAATTCATTCGTGAGAGGAATGTTTTTCCACAGAGGACATGTTAAGATGCTTTAAAGGGGAGCTCAGATTTCCTCGTTAATATTATAATATCTTATTATATTTAATAAATTTCAGTCATTTATTTGGGTGAATTTTATATAAATTTTGCATAGATCTCACGTAAATATCATAAAATAAATAGTTAAAATTTTATAAGATAAAATAAGACAAAGTAATATTAAATAAAAGATGTTGTTCGTTTTAGAGAGGCTACGAGGCAGTATGATGTTTTCCTAAAACTTCAATTCTATTTTGAAACCAAAAGTATGCATCGCAATTGCTGGTGGAAGATCCTTTTTGCTGGGGCCACGGTGAAAGCAATTTCTTCTAAATTTCCTGGCCACACTAATTGTCTCGACTTTCGCATTAGTTGACCTCATCTCAGTGCAATTAGTTTCGGGTTTTTTTATTTTTAAATTCATTAAAAATGTATTTAGTTAAATTTCGTATTTTGTATAATTTGTAAAATTAAAAAATTTATTTTTATATTAAATCTGACTTATCATTAATTAAATACCTATTACTTAATAATTATTAATAAAAATTATGACCAATATAATTTATTATAAATTATCTAATTAGGGTAAAAGACATAAATCTTTTTATATAGTTTAAGAAAATCTTTAACAAAACTCCATAATTTTTAAAATTTTCAAAAAAATTTCTTCTATTTTCTTTAAAAATCTCTTTCTTTTAGACTTCTAATAAAAAATAAAAAACACAATATATGCAATATAAATATCAAATATGGACTAATGAAATGACATTTATATAACAATTAAATACAACTTTTAAACTTAAATTGAATAAATGAAATTTAACTTCAAATAATACTTTATTATAATTATGTTAAATTATTATTTTAAATCGAATTTTATTCATTCGATTGAGTTTAAAAGTTGAGTTAAGTTATAATATTAGTGATATTTGATTAGTCTATATTTGATATTGTGCTTCGTTTTTTGTTTTTTAGTCTAAAGTCTTAGCAGAAGAATTTTTTTGAAAAAATTAGAAATTTGAATAATTCTTTACAAAAATTTTGAAGATGGATTGAGATTTTCTTAAACTATAGGAATCCTATTTCTTTTATCTTAATAACTAAATTGTTTTGAAGATAAAGTTGAGTACAACAATGATGTTAGCTTGAATGTAAACCATCCGTGAACATAGATTTTTTAGATAACCCCTAATGTATGAGGTCAACATGTCCAATACTAAGCAAAGCCATTATTAGTCCATGTCTGAATAAAGAGGACAAGCACACGAGAAGGGACAGTTGAAATTTTAAGCCATTTTTATGGAGAGAATTTCACTTAATTTCAAGCATTTAGGTTTGCATAAATATGTAGGCATTTAAAGATGTTCTTTTAAGATGGCAATGGATAACTTATACGCCAATTTTTTAAAATTTAAAATATAAAATGTCATTTTTTAAAAAAGTTGAACCTCAAACTAATATAGACCTAAGCTTAACTTATGAGTCAACCTATAAAAAATGCCTAAATTAGGTCCATGGAATAGTTTATTTTCATCCCTATATTCTCTATCTCTTGGTAATAATTGTACGGTTAAATGGAAAGTATTGAGTAACATAATAAGCAAAGAGTCGGATGTTACAAAAGCACCGATATAGCCACAGGGAGCCAACTCCAAGTGATTGGCAGATCCTCGTCGGATCCATTTGACCCAGCACCAGTGTTTTGCTTTGATTAGTTTCTTTTTCTTCTTTCTTATCCTTTTGTATAGGAAGGGAGAGAATGAGCCGTCGGTACGCTTGAATTGGGGGATGGAAATTGAACTTTATTTTGGCTTTTTCTGAAGTCAATTTTCCGTTTTTAACTCCATCTTTAAACAACTCAGAAAAAATAAATTTAAAATTTTTTTTATTTCTTTTCAAATTCCTAAAACAAAAAAAAAAACTTTTTCAATTTATACAAAGAAAGAAAAAATTGGGTCATCAAAAAAATATTCTTTATAAAAGAAATAATAAACAAACTTTCATAATAAAAAAGAAATCCAATACTATTATTACGATTTACAGGCATATTGTCAACAGTTCATCACGGAAGAAATGATTCACTGAGTCAGGATCATTAACTAATACTAATATAATAGAAAATATAATAAATAGAAAAAACTATCTTTTTTGTATATTTTCCCAAATATCGTTACTTCCGTGTGCTTTATGCAATTGATAGAATCAGATAGATTTCCCTTCAACACAACATAAGTCATTGAAAGGATCTCGGAGACCTATCTAAGCACGAAAGCTAGAATCTTTCAAAAAATGGATTCCTATTCGAAGAGTGATTCTATTCGAGATTTTCCTTGGGAGGTGTCGAGAAGGAATTGAAATGTAATAATATCAATTCATACGAATATAAAAAAAGAGGCAATCTACTTATTCAAACGTTGTATTTATGAGATAGGGATAGCGAAAAAGGAAAAAAAAAACGAAGAGTTTATATAGTACTTTTTTAATCAAAAAATTAATATAATTTTTTTGTACCATTCGTTTACTGAGAAAATGAGTTTGATTCTACACAATCATACCAAACTTATGAGACTTAAGGAATGACCCGAATACCTAGCTCAATAATTAATTCTTCATAACAGACTTTCTTTTTATTTTCCAAATAAGACAAGAGTCGTTGGCATATTTCTAGTATTTTTCGTAAATCTTTATGAGATAAATAGTCTTTTTTTAAATGTAATTTCAAATGTGAAGTAAGCCTTCGTATCTTGATAGTGAAATTAACTATTTGAAATTCAATGGATCCCTTATTTTCTTGTTGTGAAATACCTTAAATTAATGAATTTTTTTAATCATAAAATGAACCCTCCCCCTCCCTTTTTTTCCTTCAAAAAAGAGATTCTTTAACCATAAAGAATTCCATTTAGATGTAGGATACTTATCTAAAAGTTTTCGCAACTCCATCATGTATGATGGAAAAATTTTGACCTTTTCAAACTTTGTCTATAACTCACTATAGGCTCGGAAAAGGGAAATAAAGAGAAGAAATGGATTATGTAAACACTTATTCGAAATCTCACTTATCATATTTCATCGTGGAAGACACAATTTTTTTGAAGAATTCGCCATGATACATCTGATCCATGCATAATATTATAAAAAATAGATACAAATTTTTTACTGCTATTTAGTATCGTAATAGGTTTGAAAAAGGTATCTAAAAATATCAAATTAAGATATTTGTATCCTGTCGAAGTAAGGAACCATGACATATATGTTTGGAATATATTCCGTTTTGAGATAGTTGAAAAAGCACTATCTCATTGAAAGGTTCTATACATTTACCCTTTTTCAACACATTTCTTTAGACAAGGATTCTGTTTTTTCTCATTTTGGATGGTAAATATTTATCATAATATGGAGTGTGAATCAAACTCATGTTTGAATGGAAATTGAAAAACTGATGCAAATTCTTCCCTTGTGAATTAGATTGATTCATATCCAAAAGAGGTTGACAATAAGTTCAAAGGGTTCCTCGAGCTAGACGAAGATTGACCATCGAGTGTAAAGGTAGAAGGGAGCTTGACTATAAGAGCTACCTATCAAGCAAGAACGAAAGTCGGCTTTATTGATTCAATGGTGTCGAGTGGAAGGGTCGTCGCTCAATGGATAAAAGTTACTCTAGGGATAACAAGCTTTTTTTTTACCCCTTTACTTTTTTTGTTACTTTAATTTGAACTTATTAGTCAATTCATTCACAAAATATCTCGAATAAGAAAAAAGGGAGATCGCACAATCAGATCACTCAAAAAATTCAATCTTTATTTTATTTTTGTTTTGGTCTAACTAGATTTTAAAATTCTAAAACTAGTAATTCCTAGTATCCTTTTCTAGGGTTTATGAGTCATCGGTACACTTGAATTTAATTCATTGATATGTATGATTCAGGAATTTAATCCGTTGTTATCTATGATTTTGAACAGTTCTATATTTATATATTTAACTAATTTATTTCATTTTATCATAAGTAGTTTTAAAAGATTGGATGCAAGGAGTAAAAAGGCACCATCCTTACTTCTAGGCCCAGCTTACGCAAGGACACGAAAGGCACTTGTCCAGGGTGAGCTCTCATAAAGAACAAAATTGATAACAAAAAAGACCCCTATTTTATTTCATTTTGTTCTTTATGAGGGTCAAGAGCCTACTCTTGATTTTCATAAAGAACAATAAAAAGAACTCTTATTTTAACTCTTTTTGTTTTTTATGAGGACTCACTCTTAACCCTTATAAAAAACAAAAAAAGACAAAATATGAGTCCTTTTTTTCCTTTACCCAAAACCTATAAAATGTCTATAATGGCTTGCTTACTTCTTTGTATAATTAGAAAGAAGAAATTTAAAGTTTAAGTAATTGTACAAGAGCATCACATTATTTTTCAATTAAAAATATTATATAAAGGAAGTTTAGTTTAACGAATAATCTAGGCAAAATAGATTAAATTAACCTTGTTATTTCTTTTTTACTTTATGAAACTTGGAAAACATATTATAAATACAAATTGGCAACAAAAGAATGTTACAAGCAATGTTATGAATATCATATCAGTACTGGTATCAGATTTAGTTATAGTACAGAAATATATTGGTATCGATCAATACTACCTTAAATTTTTTAAAATTATAATATAGTCCCCAATATATTGTGCATATAATTTTTAATTTTACGTCAACCTTACCCTAAAAAATTATAATAATAGAAATTTGAAATAACAATAATCTATTTATCTCTATTAATATTACTTTTCACCAAAGTTATGAATACCGTATTAGGCTTGGTACCGGACTGGGTTCTGGAACAAAACTGTACCGGTACCGATCGGTATCGAGTACCGTTTCGGATAATTTTTTAAATTTATAAAACAATCCCTGAAATTTTTAAAAATTGCAAAATAGTTCATATTATTATATTGTACAGTTGTACTGTATACTTTACTAGTTTACTATTTACATCAACCATGCTTTCAAAAATCTTAATAGTAAATAATAATGACAATTAATATGAAATAAGTCAATAACAATA
>JANZLF010000007.1:1022998-1036264 GCA_026546835.1 Erythroxylum foetidum | reverse complement strand
GCACCAAATTATCATTAAATAAAATACATGTACAATTAAACATTTCAAATTATCAAACTCAATCTCAAATTCAATTGCTCAAACTTAAATTCAATCTCATTCATCAATCATTCAACAATTTAATATTAATACCATAATAAATCACAAGCCAATTTACTCCATTCAATAATCAATAAATCACCATTTCAAATTTAATTTTCAATCCACTTCCAATTCCAAAATGCAAAATGCTAAAATCCAATTCCAAAATCTAATTCCAAATTTCCAATTTCGGTTGAATTTCAAAACTACAAAAAACAATCAACTGAAATCACAGAAGCAATCATTCTCAAAATTTTTCCACTCCATTCCATTCGGATTTCTCATTTTCATCCGAAATCCACTTCCAAATTTTTCCCCAAGTCTAACACAATAACACCAATTTTTAACCCCAAATCCACCATAATCTAACAACCAACACAATTACAGAAGCAATCATTCTCAAAATGCCATGAAAAATGAAACAAAAATAAAAAACATACACCCCAAAAACAATTGGGTCTTTGGTGTCAATCTGGATCAACGTCGAGTCGTGAGCTCTGGTTGAGCTGAGGTGGTCGTGTTGTCATGTGGTGCGTCGAAGACTCAATGAGGACAAAGGAGAAGGCTGAAGCCGGCAAGGTGGAGGAGCGGGCTGAGTTCGAATCGTCGAAGACTCGAAGGGAGAGCAAACCACCGGTGGAAGACTCAAAGGAGGAGGACTGGAGAAGACATCGATGGCGAGGAGACGGCGAGACATCGAGAGAGAGATCGGAGAAGAGAGGAGCAGTGACGTGCGCGCGTGGAGAAGAAGAAGAACCGAAGAAGAGAGAAGAAGATTAGAAGACTCTAGAAGGTCGGGGGGTAGATTTTTTTAGGTTTAATTTTTGTTTTTTGCAAAATGGTCCCTGAAAAATTCAAATTTTTGCGGAATGGTCCGGCATATACCGGTATCCCTGGTACCGGTCGGTACCGACCGAAAATGGTCGGTACCCACCGGAATTGATCCCCGGTATATTTTTACCCATATCGGTATCGGTTTTTGGCCAATACGGTACAAACCTGCCAGTATCGACCAGTACAGTATGATTTTCATAACCTTGCTTTTCACATAAACAATAATTATAATTAATATAAAAATTGTTAATTTTCAGACAAATAGAAAATTAAGGATAATACAAAGTACTTAAAATGTTACTATTTCTTCATATAATAAAGAATAATTATATCAATACATCAGATAGAAAGAATATTAAAATTCTATGACTTTATAAGTACTTCAACAAAAGCTTGTGCTAAGTAACATAATCAACCAGAAGCGAAACCTAAAACAAAAATATTTATAATTAAAAGTTTTATATTTAAATTACATATATAGAATTTAACATATGCATCAATTATAAGTGAAATTAAAAGAAGAGAATAAATGAAAACCTAGAATTTCATCCAATAGATAATTCGCTTAAATCGTTACTACAAGAAAAATGGGGTTTAGTGACGGAAATTATCGACAAAATGTGAAGTTTTTCTATTGACAATCTAAGATAGCGACGAAGTTTACCGACAGAATGGGATGTCGGAGAAACGATCGTAGATAATAATTAGTGACAGAGTATAGATTTTCCATCGCTAAGTTACTGAAAAATATTTTCTGTTTTGCCACTATATTTAGCGACGATAATTTTTATGTTGTTGGTAAATTTAGTGATAGAAGGTTAGTTTCGGTCGATAAATTTAGGGACAGACAAGGCTTCTCTATCGGTAACCTTATCGACAAATTTCCCGAATCTTTCAGTAAATTTCACGACTAATTTTACCGATGGATCTTAGTTATCTGTCGATAAATTCATTGCATTTTACTGATAGATTTTGGTCATTCGTTGGTAAGTTCTCTGCATTTTACCAACAGATTTTGCTTTTCTGTCGGTAAATTTACTGATATTGTTTTTAATATTTTCCCTGCATTTAATTTTATTTGATAATCTTATAATTGATATATAATTTATACAATTATCAATTATCTGTTGATAATATTTTGATTTGTTTCTACATTTAATTTATTAAAATAAAAAGTTGATTGATGATATGAAATACAAATTATCTTAATTGATAATAAAAAATTATTATCTACAACAATAAGTATTTAATTCATACAAAATGACTACAACTACGATATCCATTTCGCGAATACAGATGCTCTGAATTTTGTGATGAGGTGTTCCCCTTCCCCTTCAACTTATCCATCTTATTACGAAGCTGGACTATGTACTCTATTGATTGTTGCAACTAAATTACCAGTGCCTGTACTGTGCTCCAAAGTTTATGGACTTCATTGGATGCGGATTGCCTACTAGATGTTATTGTATTGGATGTAGAGGATTGCGAATAACATGTGTTCACAAATGAACGTAAGCCAAAAATCCTTCCACAACATTCCTTACCACCCACTATATGAAGATATGTTTGACTCTCATTAACATCTTCAGGCTAACAGTCATTTAATGCTTTCTTGTATTTGGTCATATCGAAAGGCAATGTTTATGTTAATAAGTGATAATTATTAAGCATTAATATTAAAGCATAAATTTCACATACATTTTGTTCTCTACATAAGCTAATGGTAACGGAGATGAGAATGCTCCGATGGATGTGTAACGTTACTGAAAGAAATAAGGTCTGAAGTTTAACGGTAAGTGACAAATTGAAGGTGGCTAATATTATTGGCAAATTAAAATAGACAAGGCTTAGGTGATTTGGAAATGTTAAAGGAGACACCCAGATGCTGTAGTGAGAAGGTGTGAGAAGATAGTACTCAACAATTGTAAGAGGAAAAAAAGGAGGCCTAAGAAAACTTTGGGGGAGCTAATCAAGACTGATATGACAATGTTGGAACTTACCGAAGACATAACCTACAATGGAAAACTTTGGTGTACTAAGATTCAAATAAAAGATCCTTTGTAAAGAGATTATTGTAATTTTTATTGCAGTCAGCCTAAACTTGTAAATAGGTAGTACTTATCTCTTAAGGATTTTGCTTGATTTAGTAACTCTTATTACTACTACTAATACTATTATTATTATTATTATTATTATCACTATTATCATCATTATTATTACTATCATTCTGGTTATTAACTTTTGTTTATGATTATTACTCTTATTATTCTTATTCTTGTTATTATACTTTATTATTATCATCATCATCATCATCATCATCATCATCATCATCATCATCATCATTATTATTATTATTATTATTATTATTATTATTATTACTACTACGATTATTAATAGTAATACTACCAACACCACCACCACCATGATTACCACTTTTACTACTACTACTATTATTCTTTTTATTGTTATTATTATTATTCCTCCCACTAATATTTACATTATTATTATTTAATTATTATTATTACTATTTTTGTCTCTATTTCTCTCTCTAGCTCTCTCTCTCTCATGCTTTCTTCTTTTCATATGGGTCAATTAGAAGCAGCCTCTCTATTAGTTAGGGGTAAGGCTATGTACTATTGAACCTCCCCAGACCTTGTGTATTAGCAAGATTCATACTGGGTGTTGTTGTTGTTATTGTTAAACAAACAAATAATATAAATAACTTTCAAGATTCAAAACAACAAAAAGAATTCAAAGAAAACAGGCTAAAGGTTAATAATATGTGGGTTTAAATAATGAAAAAGGCTAGCCTCAAACTTGGTTACTCTTAAAGGATAAAATAAGGTAAGGTAATAATTAAAGAAATAAGCTAAAACAAGTTGTTAAATCTAAGTGCCTTCATCTTTTTAATGCTTCTAATTTAACAAATATAGTCTCAATATGAATAATAAAAGCTAGTTTTAGAATCGTTCAACCATGCATGATAACACATATGAAAGAAATAAAAGATCTTAATTTTTTCGCTGTTAGACTCAAAAGCTCACAAAAAATGGGTATTATTTGTGAAAATAGTTTGCAATTTCATTCAACTTAATTATTTCGATAAATACCAAAAATATAACTTAGAAAAGCAAATTTATTCTAACTATCATCCTTTTGCATACTAATTCTAATCAATATTCAATAATGAAATAAAATATTGATGGACATATTTTAATTAAGTCATGATATTAGCTAATAAAATTTAATAACAAATATTATAATAAGCTATAAAAATAATTAAAAATCATTAACCCCTTCCCTACACTTAAAGTTGTATATTATCCCCAATGTAAACAATATAAATATGAATATAAGTGAGAAGGTTTAAGTTGATAGTTTCCTGAATATGACAAATTTTTTTATATCGATACATCCAATAGTAAACTACATCCTTGTAAAATATAATGAAAAATGGATAAAAATAATATAAAGAAATAAAAAAAATAACGAAAACAATTAAGACACATGAAAAAAAACATAAAATCTATCCTAATTCATAGGTTACCTCCTATGCAATGCTTGTTTAATGTCAGTAGCCCAGTGTACCTTACATGTTTAACCTTATTATGGATCTATGATCAGTGGCTTGCTTCCAACTGTTTCTCCACAAGGCAGTTTAGTAGCCTATAAGTAAGCCACATGTTGTAAAATAATCACAAGGGCATAATTGATTATATTAATAACTATAATGGACTCCATCAATGCTCTTTTTAATGAAAAACTTTTAAAAACATAAGGAATAACAAAACTCCTTGAATCATTAGTTAACTTAGGTAGTTTGTCATGGAGGAAGTGGGAACCCTATATACTTAAGGTCACTACAAATGCCTCATTAGTATTTTCCTTATTTGGTTTATCTGCCAATGAAGTGGGAACCCTATATACTTAAGGTAACTACAAATGCCTCATTAGTATTTTCCTTATTTGGTTTATCTGCCAATTCTTCTTCTTCTTCTTCTTCTTCTTCTTCCTGGACAAAGGTTACTAACTCTTCTTCTTCAATTACCTTTTGCCACTTCTTTTCTTCCTCTCTTTGGATGGAGGCTTCTTCGTCTTCTTTTTTCAAAATCTCTTCTTAGAATGTCACTCTATTCCTAAAACCAATGCTTGTCTTTTCTTTGCTCTGCTGCATTGCTAAGCTCAAATGATATTCTTTGTTATTGTCACGATATTTCAGTGAATAAAATATTTCTTTGACTTCACGTTGATTAGCTTTCTTTTCAGTTAAGAGTTCCACTATTTTTTTAAAATACTTTATTCCACTTCTTCTTCTTCTTCTTCTAGGAGTTCTTTTTCACTACTAAGGGTGATTAGCTGTAGCACCCCACTCCCATAAGACCCGAACCTGATATCGATGATGATATCTGATTCCGTTCCCCGCGAGGGTGGCGTGCTAAAATACTCAATCATTTGGAAATCAGTATACATTTTTTTAAAAACCATAAACATAATATGCGAAAAATCGATACTCAAATTTGGGCCCACATCCATTTATAAATATTTTTGATTAACACAAAACCATCAACAAATTTACAATAGCCATTTGGCCTCTTTTTCATATACAATAAACTTGAGTCATTTCGAAAAACCAATATATATAATAAGTTGCAGAATATATAATTCAATATAAAATAGAGAAATGCAATGTAGACGCGAACTGATCCCGACCTCTAACCTTCACTTGAATGTTGTGTGTATACTCTTGTTGGCTTAACGGGGTATTCTTCTGAGTTCTGAAAAGTATTTGCAAATTTTAGGTAAGTTTTGCAAACTCAATGAGTGACCATCATCGATAGCTCACCTAGTCACATAACACATAATTCACACATCTCACTTATTTCACATTTTACATTCAATACACTTGATCATGCATATTATGCATAAGCAATGCACATGAGACTCACTTTTTATTTGTTATTTTGTTGTAACCGAGTACCTGTACTGCCCCATATAGGGCTCATTGATAACTGTCCCTTATCCACTTGGGGGAGATACATGGCTCATTAAACGTTGAGCCTAAGGCTCTGATTCACTTTTGAGCTCGAGGCTCATTTTCACTCGTTGAGCTTTAAACTCTAATCATTGGCTACTATGGTCATAACTACCATTATATTTCATGCAATCATGTAATGGAATGAATCAATCACATTTGTAAGTTCCCATTCACTCACACATGTCATCAGACCTTAGTCCAGCATTCTACATTGAAGTGGAGAATTCACAATTTCATTCATATACAAATACAATTACACATTCATAACACATTTAACAATCACATTCACACTCATAATCACTCAATTCATAACATAAATAAAACAAACAATAAAGTAAGACCATCTAGGTCTACTCACAGTACATTCTAAATTAGCATTTGCTTTTAATTTTTGGGAACGTCTGAATGCGGACACTTGACCTACACAACCTTGATTCTTTACCAAATGAAGAGATATTGAGCTCAAATGGAAGCTCTTTTCTTCCTCTTCCTTTTCTTCTTCTTGGACATCCTCAAAATCTCTCTTATAGGCTAGGGAAATTAAAACCCTAGCTTGTTTCTCTCTTTCTCTTCTTCTCTTTATACTTCTCTCTCTTTTTCATGACATTCTCTCTCTTTTCTCTAAAATTTTCGTTCTTCTCTTCTAGTTTTTTCCATTCACGTGTTTCTACTCCATTTATAGGCAAGGCCACACTTTTTCTTTCAATTATGCCTTTAATGATTGAGAATTGTCTCATTTTTCATTCCATTTATGCCTTATGTCTTTTATACTTAAGTGTCTTGCCAACAATACCCTTGAACATTCTAACATAACATTTTATTCTAGAAGCATCTTCTCTATTGTCTTGCGTTTCTAAGGATACCAAAATTACTCAATTCAGTTTAGTAATTCAAAAGATTTACTTCAAACATTTTTGGACTATTCTTATCCAAATCAATGTACGATGCACAACTTCCATCTAAAATTTAAATATATTAGAGACTAAGTTAGATTCCAAGTTCTTATACCATTTGTAGCTCCATGTCTCTAGTTTATCACAAATAAAAATAATCTCATTTGGAATTCTATAGATCCAGATATACTCAAAATACTGAAGTATGTTCAGTAGAATACCATCAGTTCATATTACTTAAGAGCACACTCACTATACCCGTCCCACTATTTTCACTCAATCTTTCTCTATTCCTTTCAGATGGCCATGATTTTTGGTAGAGATGTAGAACAATATCTTACGAATCCAATGGTTTAAGAATCAAATCATTTGGATGTCTCGAGAGGAAGTTATGACCAAAAGAAGCAACTATGTTTATGTCCTTAATCAATTTGTACTTCTCTTAGCGCAATTGCCATAACTTTTTCTAAAAATATTGGATTGAGTTCGTTCTTAGACCATTTGAATGAAAACTTCTAGCATGAAGAAAAAAAATGAAATTCTGCCTCAAAAAGGATCAGAAATAGGACAGAAGATGACGATACAAACTAAGATGATGAACAGTAACTTCGTTTTAGATGAACAGTGACTTCGTCTTACTTTGCTTCGTCTTACATGAATAGTAACTTCGTCTTACTTTGTATAGTAACATTGTCTTACTTTGCTTTGTCTTACTTTATACAATAACTTCGTCTTACTTTGTCTAGTAACTTCGTCTTACTTTGCTTCATCTTACTTTGTACAGTAACTTCGTCTTACTTTGTATAGTAACTTTGTCTTACTTTGCTTCGTCTTACTTTGTATAGTAACTTCATCTTACTTTGCTTCGTCTTACTTTGTTTCGTCTTGCATGAACAATAACTTCGTCTTACTTTGCTTCGCCTTAGTTTGTACAGTAACTAAGACGATTCGACATTACAACTTGTAATGCTTGTATCTCTCCACTCCGATATTAAAAATTTATGAACTTTATACCGTTGGAAAGCTAAAAGAAAGATCTACAACTATCAAGAAGCAACTTTTCCAAAATCTATTTAGATTAATCCAGATTTTCTCTCGAAGTCAGAACACGAATTTTACATTCAGCTCCCAATGGACCTAATTCTCACTTCATGACAAATTTTGAGACTCTTAGAGATAGAATTGAAATTTGATGTCTTTATAAGAAATGTAACCATATATCTCTAATTTAATGTAAATTAAGAATCATCTCGTTTGGACAACTAGAGAAAACGTTGTGGCTAAAAGACTCATGCATATTTAGTGAACATTTTCTAGATCATTGCCAATTTTGTTTCCAAATCTTTCTTTATCTCAACTCATACCTAGATCACTCTTTCCACATCCTCTACTTCTCATTTTTTATAAAATCACATTTAAAAACAATCATACCTTGAAGTTGTCAATAAATGTATGTACACTTATTTTTGTGCAAAGATTTAATATTCATGTGCATATATGTTAACATTATGCATGAGCAAGAAAAATGCATTTCCTTAATCTCACTCTGAGCTTACATGCATTGAAATTTAAGGTCCTAACCCGTAATATGGGGACGGGATGTTACATTACCATTGTGCCTTCTATAGGATTTGTTTTAATAGTATTAGGCAAATTCCCTTATAGTTCATCAATTAATATCCCTACTAGCTGGTCAACCTGATTCACCATATTTTGTATATGAGCCTTTATTTCCCTATGTCTCATGTTTGATTCTTGAGTAAAATTGACCACCATATCTTTTAGAACAACATTTACTGCCTTGACTTCTTGAAATGTATTTTTATTCATGAAGTGGACTGTCATCTCTTCTTCATTATGAGACATTAGTAAGCTCATATGGTATGCAATATTATGCTCAATAAGGTGAAGAAAATCTGTCTTCGACTTTATCTCAACTAGTTATACGCTTGGCAAGGTATTCTGTTAGCATATCTATAAAACTTTCACATCGCTGCTCCTGTTGTACATATTCAGTTGGAGCATAGTCATTCCATCCATGTGCGTAAGGTTTGCTCCACTCTGAATTACACATTATTATATGATGTACCTTGAGGTTGATTGTACATGCTCGGTTGTTCCCATATATACGTCAGCGTTTGACATTCATGATTGTCTGAGATGCTCCCATAAATGTCACAACATGGTTTAGACATTGATTGAGCTTTTGAAGGCATGTAAGGAAATGGATCTTTCTTATATAGTTATGTTACAAATTGGGACGACCTATCATAGCTCCTAGAAGAGTAGTGATTACTTCATCCTTCCACTGTGAGTTGTGACTATAACGTTAAATTCCAATATCCTAACAATAAGTCACAAACTCATAGTTAAAGTATAGAAGTTAAAAAGAACATTAAATGAATAAGCCAAAGCGTAGCTGTAGTTCGTACGACAAGTACTGGTTGATCCCATAAAGACAGTGATTACTAGTAGTTACCTTTCTCCTATTATCTAACATACATATTGGATATTGATTTTTAAGTAAAAAATAAAACTTAATAATTAAAATAAAATAGGCAGCAATATTGAACATATAAATGAAAGAAACCACTTAAAAAACAATCAGTATCAAGAATTAGTGCTTAGGCAATCCCTAAAAATTTTAAAAAATTAACCTTTTATTATTTAATGGTTTTATTGACTATTGGACTATTGAAATTTCTATCGTATTCTAATAGCTCTCTCAAGTCTACTAACAACTAATCCTATGTTTATTAATCAAATTACTTAGGGTAAAGTTTATCAGATTACTTTACCGATTTGTCAATTCTGCTATTAGGTTCGATCTTAATCTGGAGGATTTATGTCTACCTATTTCTAGGTTTGTAATCAACTCCTTTTAATTATCGTAGATTTATTCATACATAGGATTTCTCAATCTCTATGCTATGAAATCATTATGAACTAATATTCTAGATTTATTAGAACATATATCAAACACATAATTAAATCACAATAAATCAAACATGAATTGAACAAAAACAAAAAGAAAACAAGGTGTTTATAATTCTAATTCTCCCTTTTTCTTTTGTTAAATGTTCTTGGAAGATAGAGGATTGATGTTGTATTCTATTGGATCTTTTGATGATTTCTTCACGTTCTCTATGTTCTTGGATCAATATCGTCCCTTATGGACATTCTCTACCTTTAGAATTGTCTCCAAAAGTCTGCTCCCCTAACCTGTCTCTACTTATGCCTTTTTATAGTAAATTTTAGGTTTTTTTGGGAGATACATGATTTGATACACAACCATGTACTAGATCGTGTATAACTCAAGATCTCTAGAATTCTGATTCTACATGGGCTGAGAGAATTACACAGTAATAGACATTGCTGTGTATCCCTTATTTACTTCAAATCTTTGTTTTATGCAACATTTTTTGAATTCTTCTTCTTTTGGTCCATGAAGGCAATTATAACCTATGATTACCCTTAGAGTGAATTAAGTAACAAATATACTATAAAACTATAAAATATCAAGCAAAATACATTAAATATGGGAGTGAAATTATAGTTAATTATGCATCTATCAGTTTCTTTGACAAACTTATGTTTTGCAGATGACCTCATTTTGCTAAGTAAAGCACACTTAAACTCTATATCCTTAAAGATGAATACTTTTAAAAGGTTCAAAGAGCTATCTGGCCTTGGAATTAACCTCCCAAAGAGCCTTTTTATTCTACTAAAGAGTGCATCACATCTTTCACATAATATTGCTCAAATAACAATGTCCAAGCACAACCCCCATCTCTTATATCTAGGACTTCAAATCTCCACCATAAGACTTAGATATAGTGATTGTTTTCCACTGATTGAGAAAATTTAGAAAAGACTTGGTTCATAGATGAATAGAGCTTTAACCTATGGAGATAAGTTATAACTTTTAAAATTTGTTACTCTTTAATACATGTAAAATGGTGCTCCTATATTTTCTTATCAAAATTTCTCGTTAATATTGTGGAAAAGGATGATGAAGCAATTCTTATAGGGGAAAATGAGAGGATGTGGAGGAGTTGCAAAAGTAAGTTGGAAAAACATATGTAAACCAAAAGGAGAGGGTGGAGAGGGATTGGAGGCTATAAACAATAGCAACAAAATTATAATGCTAAAAGTGATATGGAGAATCCTAATGGACAAGTAATCATTATGGATCAAATGGCCTTATAGCTACATTCTCAAAGGAAACAACCTTTGGTTTTTGGTCCCTAAACCCAATTCCTCCTAGTTCTTTAATCAGATTTTGAACTTAAGGGTCTTAGTTGAACTATATGTAACCTGTAAAGTAGGGAATGGAGATAAATCTTCTTTATGGTTCGATAATTAGACTACTCAAGAAGTTGTCCTACATAATCAACATGTAAGGTCAGCTTTCCTCATAAAACCAAGGTGAACTTGCTTAGGGAAAATGAAAACTACTACTGAGGAATAGATTAAATATTCTTCTTTTAAATCCTGAAAACGGGGACATATATCATTGACATAATATGCCCGTGGCTAACTTAGCAAACAAGAAAACCAATGAGCTTATCTATGGGATTGGTTCTAAGGTAGAATGGAGCATATTGGTTTGGAATAGTAGTCAAAGCCAAGTGCCATCTTTTTGTTATGGTCAACAATGTTGAACAAGCTTAGCATAATGGATAAACTGAATTATTTATGCTTGCCCAAAACTTGAGTTTTATGTAATTTAGAGGTTGAAACTAAAGCCCATTTATTCTTCCAATGTAGCATCTCCAAGAAAATAATAAAGAGGATCACTGAGCTATGCTAATATAATAACTACTTTTTCAAACTAGTCAACATTAGCCAATGGATACAGAAGAATCCAAGACCTAAGGAGGATAAGAAAGCCTATTTGGTGACAATGACTAACTATTTTTGGGAGATTTAGAAAGAAAGAACCTCCAGGAGATCTATAGGTAAGATGAAGAAATTAACCACATTGTTAGCTTCAACTGTTGCAAGCATAAGGGAACAATTTATCATCACCTAATTTGCAAGGAAGTGCAACACAACATTAGCCATTTCATGGAGAATCTAGAAATTTTGTTTTCCAGCTTAATGTAACTTCATTCTCTTAGTAATTTAAAAGTTGAAATGTAGTGTGTGGAGAGTAGTATAAGGTGTTAATGAGGTACTTTTCAAAGTGTGATCCTTTGTAACTTCAATTTCATTATTCTTAATATATGTTCAAATTTACTTTCTTGAGAAAAAACATTTTTGAAGCTCTTTCTAACTATATTCCATCTTAACATATTGAAGATAGGGTGATATGGTAGAAGCATTCATTTGGAATCTTCACTAACAAATCCTTTCATCTCTTATGCAAGCCTCCAACTTAGAAAGTTCATTGGTTCAACCTAGTTTGATTAAAAAAGAACCCTCCAAAGGTGGCTTTCTGTACCTGGATAGCTTTAAAAATAAGCTAAATGTACTAGAATAAATCAAACGAGTTCAACTCACCAGTTATTTGTGTATCCCTTGAAACAATGAGAAAGAAACTATGGATCACCTATTTTTTCAATGCCACTTCTCAAATACATTATAAAGTATAGTACAAAGCTAATATAGAAGCCATTTAGAAGAAGGAAGCTAAGAAAAAATAGTTCAATGACCACTTCCATTACCCATCTCTCACCAAAAGACTACACATTATTCAAAATAACCTTTTGCTTCATATGTGTACGCAATCCGGAGATAACATAACCTAAGAACTTTTAGGAAAAAGTAGATAGATATTGACTCATTTTGTTGCTTATCAATCTCAAGAATTAAAGAGTCCCTAGACCTTTCACTTCAGAAACCAGAATATCTAGCTATATGTTAGCAAGCAACTTGAGAATGATCGTTACTTCAAGTGCAGACCAACATAAATGCCATAAATCGAAATGATCCTTGTTACACGCACAGAAGTGGATTGTAACTTCACATCTTACAAGTAGTTGCTTAGATAAAAGGCATTGTGTTGCAGCTCTCCCTAATACAAATTTATATGCCTTAAATTTAACATTTGTAAATTTGAGTCATTTTTTGGTAATTAATTGTTAGTAGTGTGCCTTAGGCCAATGGACATATGTGACTTTTGCACTAACATTATGACTTATTAATAAGATATTATGAGGTATCCTTTTATATATGCATGTATATGGTTTATGTAATGTGATTTATGTTCCATGAATAGTATTAGGCTTATGTCATCAAGTATATAACTTGATAGTAAAACTATAAGCTTTATAATACTGTTCTAAACTATCCTTAGTCGATCATTATTGGTAGAATAATAATGAATTGAGGCTAGTATGTGTTCTGATTGATGATCACGTTTTTCTGATCATGGATATGAGTTATCAAATCAGAAACATAGATATATGTTAGAGAACA
>JANZLF010000007.1:1006172-1022898 GCA_026546835.1 Erythroxylum foetidum | reverse complement strand
TTGATCCATATAAACTTCCTCCTCAAGATCCCCATTTAGAAAAGCTATTTTCACATCCATCTAATGTAGCTCTAAATCAAATCGAGCCACTAATGCTAAAATTATTCTCAATGAATCTTTCTTTGAGACACGTGAAAAAGTCTCTTTATAATTAATGTCATCTTTTTTAGTATAACCTTTGGCAACAAGTCTAGCTTTATATCTTTCAACATTGCCATTCAAGTCACGTTTGGTCTTAAAGACTCATTTACAACAACTCATTAAAAACCTTCTGGCAAGTCTACAAGATCTCAGACATTGTTTTGAGCCATTAATTTCAACTTTTCTTTCGTAGAATCAATCCATCTTTTAGACTTATCATTACCTATGTCTTATGAAAATGAAACAAGATCATTATCAATGTCACAATTAAAATCTGACTCTTACAAATAAATATATAATCATCAAAAATAACTAACCTTCTAACCTTTACAAGGTTATTTAAAGTTATACCAGCTGGTTCATTTGCATGATCTCAGACAATGTTTTGAGCCATTAATTTCAATTCTTCTTTTATAGCATCAATCCATCTTTCAGACTTATCATTACCTATGTCTTATGAAAACGAAACAAGATCATTATCAATGCCACAATTAAAATCTGACTCTTACAAATAAACCACATAATCATCAGAAATAACTGACCTTTTAACCTTTTCAAGTTTAATTAAAGCTATACCAACTGGTTCATTTGCATGAGCTAGTGGTAAGTTAGGTTCTTCGTAATGTGCTTCTTCATTATTCAAATTTTGTTTTTGATTATTTTGACATTCCAAAGTAGGAACAACATTTGTTATAGTTGTGGGTTCAAGAACATTTATGGGTAATGGAACATCAACCTTTATTTCATTAATATCCATAACTTGATTTTCAGCACTCCTATTAACCTCACCATTCTCTAAAAATTTGGCATTGGTTATTTCAACAATTCTAGAACTGTGGTTTAGACAATAAAGCCCATATCCTTTGGATTTCTCTGCGTAACCAATAACGTAACTGCTAATTGTTCGAGAATCCAATTTCTTTCATATGGATTATAGATACGTACTTCTGCAAGACAACCCCAAACATATAGGTATCTTAAAGTAGGTTTCCTTATAGTCTATAACTTGAAAGGAGTTTTAGGAACTGCCTTATTAAGAACTCAGTTTAACAGATACATAACAGTTCTAAGTGCATAGATCCATAAACTTTTGAGTAATGAGGAATTACTCATCATATTCCTAACCATATCCATTAATGTTTTATTTCGTCTTTCTGCCACACCATTTTATTGTGATGTACACATATGCAATCACTTTCGAAGAACTTAGCCAACGGACTAGGACATTGTCCAGATTCATCATACTTTTTATAATACTCACCACCTCTATCAAATCTTATATTTTTCATTTTCTATTTAATTGCCTCTCAACCTCCTTTACAAAAACATCAAGGGTATTTACAGCTTGAGATTTTTCATAGAGCAAATAGATATATCCATATTGTGAAAAATCTTTTATAAATGTGGTGAAGTATTTTTCTCCATTAAAGGATGGAGTGTCAAAAGGTCCATAAATGTCAGTGTGTATTATTTCAAGAAGCTGATTGCTTCTTATAACTCCTTTCTTGATATGGTTGGTTTACTTGCCATTAATGCATTCCACACATAAGCCAAGATCATTAAAATTTAGATTTGGTAGAATCTAATTCATTACTAATCTATCTAACATTTCTTTGGATATATGACACAAATGTTTATGCCACAAGTAAGTAGAATGTCACATCAAACTACGTTTCATTCTAAAAAATAAATAGGAATTTAGAAAAAATCAAGTTTCAATTTATATAAACCATCTATAAGCATTCCATAACTAATAAAGATATTGTTCTTATATAAATTGAAACAACCATGTCCACCCTTAAAGGTGTATCCACTAGCATCAAGTCTATAAAAAGAAACTAAATTTTTAGATATTAAAGGTACATAGATCGTCTTCATTAGATCCAAGTGATGCCTAGTATCTAAAGTCAGCCTATAAGTGCCTACACCTTCAATTGGGGCCTTCATTTGATTTCCCATAATTAAAAAGTTATTAGTTAGGCGTATAGTTTGGATTGTAAGGAATCCCTATATAATATTGAAACCATAAGTAGTGGCACTAGAATCAAACCACCAAGTATGAGAAGAAAATTTAGATAAGTTTAATTCAAAGCATATAGAAACATAATGTGTACCTTTCTTTTCGAACCAAGTCTTACATTTTAGGCAATCTTTCTGATAATGTTCTTCTTTCTTACAGAAGTGGCATTTATCCAACTTTTGTCCCTTCCTTTCACCATTAGCAACTTGTGGGACTTTAGCATGTGCTGTCTTCTTAAAATTCTTGGCCTTTGGTTTAAGTTTCTTTCTAACTCCTTGACCTACTAGGTTAATAGAATAAGGCTTATTTCTTTAATCTCACTTCCTCTTGAATAAACTTACTTGACAATTCATTAATATTCCACTTATCCTTTAATTTGTTATAATTGATGTAGAACAATCCATATTTAGTAGGAAGTGAGTTCATGATAAACTGAACTAAGAAGGAATCTTCAACAGTCATACCCATTGTTTTAAGTTTTGCTGTGACATTAGTCAATTATGCATCTATCAGTTTCTCTAATAAACTTATGTTTGGCAGTGACCTTATTTTGCTAAGTAAAGCACACTTGAACTCTATATCCTTAAAGATGAATACTCTTCAAAGGTTCAAAGAGCTATCTGGCCTTGGAATTAACCTTCCAAAGAGCCTTCTACTAGAGAGTGCGTCACATCTTTCATATAACATTGCTCAAATAAAAATGTCTAAACACAACCCCCATCATTGACATATGGGACTTCGAATCTCCACCAGAATACTTAGATATAGGGATTGCTTTCTATTGATTGAGAAAATTTAGAGAAGACTTGGTTCGTGGATGAATAGAGCTTTAACCTACAGAGATAAGTTATAACTTCTGAAATTTGTTATCTCCTTAATGCGTATAAACTGGTGCTCCCATATTTTCTTGTCAAAATTTCTCATTAAGACTGTGGAAAATGATGATGAAGCAATTCTTATAGGTGAAAGTGAGAGTTAAAAAGACATATGCAAACCAAAAGGAGAGAGTGGAGTGGGATTGGAGGCTATAAATAGTATAAACAAAATTATAATGCTAAAAAGGATATGGAGAATCCTAATAGACAAGGAATCATTGTGGATCAAGTGGCCTCATAGCTACATTCTCAAAGGAAATAGTCTTTGGTTTTTGGTCCCTAAACCCAATTCCCCCCAGTTCTTTAATCAGATTTTGAACTTAAGGGTCTTAGTGGAACCAAATGTAACTTGTAAAGTAAGGAATGGAGATATTTCTTCTTTATGGTTTGATAATACTCAAGAAGTTGTCCTACATAATCAACATGTAAGGTCAGCTTTCCTCATAAAGCCAAAGTGAACGTGCTTAGGGAAAATGAAGACTGTACTCTATTTTTAGAACTACTGAGGAATAGATTAACTATTCTTCTTTTAAATCCTGAAAAACAGGGGCATATATCATTGGCATAATATACCTGTGGCTGACTTAACAAACAGGAAAACCAATGAACTTATCTATGGGATTAGTTCTAAGGTAGAATGGAGCATAATGGTTTGGAATAGCAGTCTTAAGCCAAATGCCAGCTTTTTGTTATGGTCAGCAATGTTGAATAAACTTAGCATAATGGATAAACTGAATTATTTATCCTTGCCCAAAACTTGAGTTTTTATGTAATTTAGAGGTTGAATCTAGAGCCCATTTATTCTTCCAATGTAGCATCTCCAAGAAAATAATAAAAAGGATCATTGAGCTATGCTAATATAATAACAACTTTTTCGAACTAGTCGACATCAGCCAATGGATACAAAAGAATCCAAGACCTAAGGACGATAAAAAAGACTATTTGGTGGCAACTGGAGATTTGGAAAGAAAGGAACGCCAGGAGATTTATAGGTAAGATGGAGAAATTAACCACATTGTTAGCTTCAACAGTTGTAAGCATAAGGGAGAAATTTATCATCAACTAATTTGCATGGAAATGCAACATAACACTAGCCATTTCATGGAGAATCTAGAAATTTTGTTTTCCAGCTTAATGTAACTTCATTCTCTTAGTAATTTAGAAGCTGAATTGTAGTGTGTGGAGAGCAGTATGGGGTGTTCAATGAGGTACTTTTCAAAGTCTGATCCTTTGTTGCAAGCCAACATTAACGCCATAAATCAAAACGATCCTTGTTACATGCACAGAAGTGGATTGTAACTTCACATTTTACATGTAGTTACTTGGATAAAAGGCATTGTGTTGCAGCTTCCTAATATAAATTTATATGCCTTAATTTTAGCATCTGTAATTTTGAGTCATTTTTTGGTAATTAATTTATCATTTCAGTTTCTAAAAGGAACTATATCCACCTAAATGTTTTCTTATTTGATCTTACCAGAATACGCAATTGATGCATCTATTATGTACGTAAAATTAGATGTATTTACTTTTGTCATGGTTTTAGAAATAGTAAGCAGAGGATTTAGTCACCCGGACTACCAACTTAACGTTGTTGGACAAGATCAAGAGCTTATTGGTTAAGCAGGATTTTGAATAACAAATGAAATTGCATCATTTGCTCGCATACATAATTGGTATTTTCAAACTTGTGGACCCCAATAAAGCTTCTCAATCTTCTTCTGTGGTTGCTATTGGTGGAAGCATGAGGAGTCAATGTTATCAAATTAATGTCTCTCCTGGAAATTTCAGATGTTCCTTCATTTCGCTCATTCATTTCACGGGTCTTCTTTGTCAACTACCAAGTCAACTCACGCGTTTTAAGGGAAACATAGCTTCATAAAACTGTGAAGCCGAAGTTTCGAGTTGAACTTGATATTCTAGCTCCACAAATTTTTGATGCAGGCGTATAGCTCTTGCTCTTCTTATTCTTTTAACTTCTCTACTGTTTCGGTATAGCTGTGCTCATCCTAGTGCTTTTCTTTCTTCTCGGTATCTCCCTTTGTATATAGTTCAGTTCCCCAACCCCATAGTTTTCCTTGCTCAACTTCAATGTATTGAATCCTCCAAAACAATGAGAAACGTCTCCAAGGTCTTTGCGCACAATCCTTCCCATTCATCGTACACAATGCCTCTTCCTCAAATTTTCATTTTTATGTTCTACCTCAAATTCCTCCTCATTTCTTCAGGTAAGAAAAGTTGTTTCTCAAAATTTCGTGTTTTGACGATTTCTCGGTTCTGATTTTTACGTTGTAAATTTCAGTTACTCCTTTAGCGTACGCCGTCAACCTTACTTTCGTAAACAACTGCACCGACCATGTATGGCCGGGAATTTATACCGCTATCAGCTCAATTACACCTTCGACCACTGGCTTCTCTCTTCGGCCAGGTGAAGCTAATCTCTGTGGAAACCAACTGGAATGGTCGCGTATGGGGTCGGACTCTCTGCACTCAAAATTCAACCACTGGAAACTTCAGTTGCGTCACTGGTGACTGCGGCTCCAATAATCTAGAATGCTCTGATCGCGGTGGTAACCCCCCAGTCACGCTAGCAGAGTTCTCTCTCAATGTTACTAACGGGCACGACTTTTACGATGTCAGCCTAGTGGACGGCTACAACCTCCCACTGATAATAACACCACAAGGTGGCTCCGGTGGCAGATGTGTGAACATAGGTTGCGTCATTGACTTGAACAGTCAGTGCCCACCGGATCTCGTGATCGTGGCTGGAGGACAGGGAGATGTAGTGGCGTGTAAGAGCGCCTGTTATGCGTACCAAGAGGACAAGTATTGTTGTACTGGAAACTGGACAGGAGATGCTTGCCAACGTAATTCTTACACTGCTTTCTTCAAAATTGCCTGCCCGACAGCTTATAGCTACGTGTACGATGAAAGGAATACCACTTACAGTTGTGCCGGCGCCGATTATCTCATTAATTTCTGCCCATCTCCGACCACAAGGTAACGTATGGATTAATAACGGAAGATTCCTATTTGATACTAGATTTCAGTTGGTGCCTGCGTCTTGTTAAAATTTTAATTTCAGTGTGTGGAGGCCCAACTCCCGGCCATGGTTACCATTTCGGAGCATTGAAACACTGAATGTGTCGTGTCAAGTTTTATGACTAATTGTTTTGGTAGTCAAATAGAAAAGGAAATCTTTGTAACTAATTTTTAATTATTATTAATTATAATTCTTATCATAAATAAGTTTTTAATAAAATAATCATAGTTTGCAAACGAGTCAAGTTGTTAGTATTATGAATGTGAAGTAAGAAATTTTCAATACATAATAAAATTGATCAAAACCTTTCTAATCATGCACAAATAATCTGTTGTGTCAATTCCATGTAATAGGATGATTTGAAAATAGTAGAGATCTTTGTGGATATGAATATATCTTTCATAATTCAACTTAATATGTTATCTTATTAGTTGTGATGTAACAATATTCAATCAGATAGAGTTTTATTTGAAGGAGGTGTCATTCAATTGGTTAGTATGATATAATCTGATAAGAGTAGATGTGATCTGGGCAGTTTTAGTTCAATTAAGATTCCGATTTGTAACTTCACCATCAAGCCACAAGTGTCTATATATATATATATAACTCATTCTGGCCTTGCTCCTTAACACAGACAGAATAGAATGAGAGAGAGCATTCCTTGTATCCTTTAAGGGAAATAATGAATGTTGACATTTTTCGTATCTCTTATATGCTTTATTGTTTCCTTTGATTACTTATTGTTTCATGATTTTCTTACTCAAGTGTGAGAGTTAAAAATTGTGAGGGTCCTCGTGATGTATTCAAGAACAAGTTTTGTTGGTCGACGATCACGTGGGGAAATCTGTGTCTTGCTTAAATGAATTTAAGTGAGATTGTCTTACAAAGGTGTAGAGACAACTTCAGTATAAGTTTGGTATGTATAAGGCCTTTGTGACCACTAATATTAGAGCCAAAGTTTCATATAGCAAGAGGCAAGCAATTTAACTGAGCACGTTTAAAGGATGAAAGCACTCATTGATCCTTTACCTACTAGTGAAGAAGAAGTCCCTATATACCCATCTCGTTTTGAACTATTGGAGAAGCAGATCCAACTGTTTCAAGATTAAGTTGTTGATTTGATGAAGGCGTAAGAGGAAGCTAATTTCAAGATTATACTCCTCAAGCGTGCGGTTGCTACCTAAGATGTGGGACTTGTTGAGAGCATTATATTTAAGGTGAGTGAACCATAAGTTTTTTTGGCAAGCGGAGTGTCAAGAAACTTAAAAATTTCTTATAAGATGTGGAAAAATACTTTGGGGTGGACAAAGTTTCCAAAACAAAAAGGGTGTCAGTCATTGCAATGCACTTAGTTGATGATGCAAAGTTGTGGTGGAGAAAAAGAACCTCTAATGACATCAGTACAGGTAGGCCTCAGGGAGAAAATCAAGGAGCTAAAGGGGTAATTCCTACCTAACAACACTTTATAGCTCATGAGTGAAGCTTTGAATCGGTTGAAGCAAGACGGTTGGATGTAGGAGTATATGAGGAAATTCACATATTTGACGTTGGATGTGAAGAACATGTCTGAGGAAGACAAGCTATTTAACTTCATAAGCGGCTTGCAAGATAGGGCATAAATGGATTTTTAGAGACAGAATGTGAAAGACATCCAAAATGTTATAGTGGCTATAGATGCCTTGCTTGTATTCGAAGTAGTAATGAAGGCAAATAAAAGTTGGGACGCAGAATGACTAAGAGAAAGGTAAGGAGAAGGTATATAAATCTTCTTAATGTAAGTCTAAGAAACAAAACAAAACAAGTTGTTTTCATTTGTGAAAGGTTGCACTTTGCTCATGAATGCCCAAATCGGAAGGTGGGTGAGGAGAAAATGAATTTCATGGTCACAAAGAATCAAGGAGAAGGAAGTGAGGACCGGATGGAAGAAGTCTACCTCAATAATTATGCTATGTTGGGCATAGTTGGCCATGTGAAGGAACGTCCGAACAAAAGAAAATGCTAACCCAATGGAGAGAGAAAATGGTACGTTAAAGATATGTCAACGACTAAGGAGTCTTCGAGGGAACCACATTCAAAGGAGTGATCACATATTATTTTAACAAGAGTGTCAAGTTCTTCTAGTAAGGTTGAGTTGTTAGACCCTTAAGTCCAAATTATGGAATCTTATGATTGATAGTGATCCTTGGGCAATGTTTGGCGCTTAGGTTGACAAAATAAGGTTTATGAGTAGGTAAGGAAAAATGGACATCATTAAAGAAAACTCAAGAGTAGGTGAGCATTGACATGCATTGGTACGTTTTGACAAAAATCTTCAACAAGATACAAGATTTGGACACGAGACGAAAAGATAATGGCACTTTACAGTTAGCTTAAGATGGATCTTAGGTTAATTTTAACTGGATCACACACATGAGGAAGATTTGGAAGAGCTTCAAGGTAAACTTAGCAGGTTAAATCAAGCATTGTGTGAATTTTGGTAGAGTTTTGGACCTTATGTGGATTAACTTAGCTAATGCTAAGTTCTTAATGGACACTATATATAGCTCATTTTAGCCTTGCTCCTCAACATAGAGAGAACATATTAAGAGAGAGTATTCCTTTGTATATATTAAGGGAACTAACAAAGCTAGGCTTTTGTCATATCTCTTGTGTGTTTATTGTTTCCTTTCATTACTTATTGCTTTCGTAGTTTGCTTACTTAAGTGTGAAAGTTAAACACCACAAAGGTTTTGAGGCGTTCAAGAACAAGTTTTGTTGTTTGATGATCTTGTGGGGAAGGCTTAGTCTTCCTTAAACAAACTTAAGCAAGATTGTCGTGCAAATGTGTAGGAGTAACTTCGGTATAAGTTTAGTGTCTAGAAGACTTTTATAACACATATCATGCCATTAATGTTGATTAAATAATGAAATATTATTTGGATTATTAACTCCTATCTTATTCGTACCCACCCTTTCTTAGGTTAGGTCAGATTCAACAACATATCAATCCAACGCCAAGCCCTAAGAGTGGGAACGATAGTCAAGTACGCCCACCGCTGAACTCACCTAATCAAACTCGGACCAATTTTTCAAGAAAAGGTATGCAAAGCCATTTCATTCACCTTTTTTATTAGCTTACTTCTGTCTTCTCATCATAATTGCCTTTTATATTACAAAACTAGATTTTTGGATTATAGACGGTCAACCACATGATCATGTAAGTGACCATATATTTAAAAAAACCTTCAAAATCATGATTTTACATATTTATAAAAGCTTACATGAGCAATTAATACAATTGTGTATCGTACTCACACGAGTGTGTATCGTACTCACACGAGTGTGTATCTCTACATGGGAAAAATAACATCTTTAAAGCTTTACACATTTACAATCTCTTATATGGTCCCTTTACACAATAGTGTATGATACTCACACAAGGGTGTACATCTTCACACGAGTGTGTGAATCCAAAACAACTCCAATTATTCTATTTTATGTCATTATTTCCTTTAAATTCTTCTCCTTTTGATCTATAAAGCCTGTCGGATTATGTAGTATTATATAGAAAGATTATATAGTTATAAAGATCATATAAATCCCTAATTTTTAGGGATTAGAATAAGATATAGATTTTCCTATACTTTAGGGAGTTTGTTATTATATTTAGGTTAGACAATTGTATATATAAACTAAGGCTGTAACCTAAGTTAGATGTGAAAAAATTTATTCTTCTATACTAATATTCGACATAGTATCAAAGCTGTTAGCTCTTTCCTACTAAAACTTTGATTTTTTTGTTCTAGTCATACCAACTAAGATCCATCTCCACTGTTCTTCTTATCTTCCTAGCCTTCTCTCGGATATTTCCCTGTTCCTTTTCCTGTTCTTATCCTTAGTCTCACTCAATCAATCATGTCGAAATCACCTAAAAGTTTTGTCAAAATCGCTAGCTCTGCATTCTAAAATACTGATGCTACTATAACCGAAGATTTACAAAATATTCAAGATGCATACCGATTGAATGGGAAGAATTATTTGAAGTGGTCACAATTGATCTGCACATTCCTAAAACGAAGAGGAAAATTGAGTCATTTAATGGGCATAGGTCCTTTATAGGACAATCCCAAATTTGCGACATGGGATGAACAAGACTCCATGGTAATGTCCTGGTTATGGAACTCAATGCTGCCAGAGATTAGTGACACATATATTTTCCTCGGAATTACCAAGAAGATTTAGGAAGGTATTCGGCAGACATATTCTAAGTTTAATGATGTTGCACAGATCTACGAGATTAAGATGAAAGTTTTAGCAACTAAACAGGAGACTTGAAATGTTACTGAATATTCAGGTCTCTTACAAAACTTGTGACAAGAGATGGATCAATATTAATGCATCCAAATGTGCTATAGTGAAGATGCAGCAATTCTGAAGCATTTTGTGGAAAAGAATCTATTTATGATTTTTTTAGTAGGATTAAAAGTGGAATTTGATGTTGTAAGGGTATATATTTTAGGAAAACCAGACCTACTATCTATAAATAAGATTATCTCTATTATATGCTCGGAAGAGCGATGTCAAAATGTTATGCTTAAACCTCAAAGAGGAGATGGTTCTACACTCATTACCAAGGCCACAAAACTGAAAGAGGCAAACAATCCCACATTAGTTACTAGAGGGGACTCATCCAAGCCATATAATCGACAATCCCTATTCTACACATATTGCAAGAAGCATTGACACACTAGGGAGAAATTCTAGAAACTTTATGGCAAGCCCAATCGAAGTGGGAACAATTGAAGTCAGGCACATATGGTGAGCCCTTCGTCAACTAATGAAGAAAATTCCAAAAAATCTGTCCCTGAGTATAACACTGAAGAAATTGAGAAACAAAAAACCTTTGTGAAGTCCTTTGAGAAGCTAACCTCAACAGGTACTTGTTCATTGGCATTTTTAGGTATTTCTTCTTCCTCTAATACTAATGTCTTAGAAAGAAATTCTCCGCCCATGTGGGTGATTGATTTCGGAGCAACTGACCCTATGACTTGTTCCTTCAAACATTTTATCTCTTATAACCCCAATTGTAGCCATAAAAAGATCACAATAGTTAATGGATCCATCACCACCGTAGCTAGCCAAGGGGATATATACATAAATAAGGACCTTACACTAAGAAATGTTCTTCATGTTCCAAAGATATTTGCAAGCCTTATTTCTATTAAAAAATTAACCACATATTCAAATTACAGTATAACCTTTCTTCCTTCACATTGTGTCTTTCAAGAGCTAGGCACGAAGAAGATGATTGGACGTGCTAGTCAGAGGGACGATCTCTATTTCTTGGAAAAACAGCATAGTATATCAGAAGTTGGAAATTCCTTATCTACATCCTTCTTTTCCGAATCTGTCATGTCAAACGAAGATAAAATTTAGCTTTGTCATTGTCGTTTAAGTTACCCATTTTTTAAAATTCTCAAGTTGATGTTTCCTTCTTTATTTAAAGGTCTTGTGTCTGAAATTTTTCATTATGATGATTGTGAACTCGCCAAGCACAAACTTGCTTCCTTTCAAATAAGCATCAAAAAAAGCTTTATTCCTTTTTCTCTCATTCATAGTGATATTTGGGGACCTTTTACCATCTCAAATGTTTTGGGTGTTAGGTCGTTTGTTTCATTTATTGATGATTGTACCAGAGTCACATGACTTAACCTCTTGAAAAATAAATCTGATGTTAGTACTTTTTTTCCTAATTTATACAACGTGATCAATACTTAGTTTGATGTAAAAATTTAGAGATTTCGATCAGAAAATGCTAAGTACTATTTCAATCAAACCCTTTCTCCATTTTCTTAGAAAATAGGAATTATTCATAAGTCCTCATGTGTTACCACCCCACAACAAAATGTTGTAGCTGAGCGAAAAAATGGACATCTCCTAGAGATCATTAGATCTTTGCTATTTCACAAAAATTTTCCCAAACAATATTGAGGTGAAGTTGTATTAATTGCTTCCCATCTTATTAACCGACTTCCAACATATGTAACGCACACCACGGAAGGATTGGTGTCAATTTGATGATGTTTTTTATGGGTGTTTTGTTTTGGCGTGTTTTCGACCTTGAGGAATTAAGAAGGATGGAAATTTCAAATTCAACAATCAAGAAAATAAGGATACACAAGGTTTGATTCCTACTATACCTCTTGGAAACTTGTTCCAAACAATCCCCATGATCAAAATAAAACCAAGAGAAACAAGCAATCGACACGTCACAATTAGGAAAACAATTGATAAGTGAAAGATGGTTCGAAAGGTAACAAGAACAAGAGAATAGTGTTTCTCTCTATTGAAGCTGACAACACTCTAGCAATTCTGACCTAAAAGTTATGAAAATTTGACCTAAAGACACGTATTTATACCTATGTTAAATAATAAAAGATTGAGCTAAAAATATATGGAAGCCTAAAATAAGACAAAGTCCAAAAACTAAATAAATAAGTCTAATGTGTGGCGCCACTACTAGATCCATATGCTCTTGGGCTTAAGTGAATTAAATAGCCCACTCCCACTAATAAAATAAATGACACACCAAACAGTGCAAAAGGACCACACATCTAGAAAAATATTGCTGGTGGAAGGCTGATGCTGTATGTGGCAATTGTAAACAGTTGAGACACGTGACCAAGGTTTGCAAATTTAAAAACAAAGCTCCAAAACTTACACAAACACAAATGAAAAAAGATGATGATATACAGGAGGAGAAGCTCTTTACAGTCTCATATTTTTTAGCAAAAGACTCTTTTGGTGCTTGGCTTCTTGATAGTGGTTGCACACATCAGTTGTGCAATAATGCTAAGATGTTTAGATACCTACCTGGATGATACTTACAACTTCAAAGTAAAGATGGGAAATGGAGAGTCTTTGGAAGTCAAGGCAGAAGTGTAGTGGTCGTCTCAACAAGTTCAGGTATCAAAATTATTCCTGATGTTATGTATATACCTAATATCAGCCAAAACTTGTTGATTGTTGGATAGATGCTTGAGAAGAACTATTTAGTTTATTTTAAAGATAGAAAATGCATTGTTTTTGATTCTGTTAGAGTAGAGTTATTCAGTGTCAAGATGAACAAAATAATATTTATTGTTGACTAAGAGAAAGTAAATGAGCATGCCTATGTGAGTACTACACCAACAGTTGCAAATTTGTGGCATAAACGGCTTGGTCATTTCAACCAAAGAAGCATTGCTGAGATGAACAAGAAGGAGCAGGTGCAAAATATGCCTACAATCTCTTATGATAATCAAGTTTGTGAAACCTGTCAACAAGGTAAGCAAACAAAACTACCATTTCAAGTAAGTCAATGGAGAGCAACCCATAAACTTCAGTTTATCCACACTAATGTGTGTGGCCAAATGACGACAAAATCTATGAGTAGTAACAAATATTTTCTCCTCTTTATTGATGACTACACCAGAATGTGTAGGGTTTATTTCATGAAACACAAGAGTGAAATCTTTAATATTTTTAAACAATTTAAATATTTGGTATAAAATCAATGTAATATGAAAATTAAAGCTTTGAGGTTTGAAAATGGAGGGGAATATACTTCTACCAAGTTTGTAGAGTTTTGTAATATTGCAAGCATTAAATGTCAGTTGACCCTGCCATATACTCCATAACAAAATAGCATGTATAAACGGAAGAATAGGACAGTAATGGAAATGGAAAGGTGTATTTTGATCAAAAAATAGGTGCCAAATCAGTTCTGGGCAAAGGCGGTTCATACCTCTGTCTATTTGCTGAATAGAGTACCCACAAAGGCCTTGCAAGACAAAACTTCACATGAAGCCTGGTATGGCAACAAACCATCTGTTCGCCATATTATAATTTTTGGGTATATTTATTATTATCAAGTGCTGGGATCTAAACAAAAAAAAAATGCTTTAAGTACAGAAGTGACATTTGACGAGGCAGCTATGTGGGATTGAAAAAATAAGAAAGTTGCCCATTCTGATCCATTTTTAAAGAAGCAACCTCAACTTGTTGAAGATGAATGGGTGGATTACTTACTGGTAAGGGGAACTAGAATCTTGGAAGATACTTATCAGAGGTGCAGCTTGGTTATCTCTGAGCCAACAAGCCATGCTGATGCACAAAACTTTCAAGCATGGAGAAGAGCTATGCAAGTTGAACTTGACATGATCAACAAAAATGAAAACTGACAGCTTGTTGATACGCCTAAAGTTCAAAAAGTGACAAGAGTAAAATGGGTTTTCAAAACAAAACTCAATCCTGATGGCTCTATTTGCAAGCACAAAGCTAGGCTAGTGGTAAAGGGCTGTGTACAACAATATGGTATCGACTATCAAGAAACATTTTCTTCGGTGGCCAAGTATGACACAATCAAGCTTATTCTTGTTTTTGCAGCACATAACTCCTGGCAAATCTATCAATTTCATGTCAAATTATCTTTTTAATATGGTTTGCTTGCTGAAGAAATTTATGTAGAGTAGCCTGATGGCTTCTCAATTTCTAGTAAAGAAGATAAAGTCTATCTCTTTCAAAAGGCTTTGTATGGCCTAAAGCAAGCCCCGAGGGTATGGTATGAAAGGATGGACGTTCATCTCATTTAGCTTGGTTTTAACAAAAGACAAAGTGAACCTACATTATATGTGAAAGTCATCGGTGGTGAGTCCTTCGTTGTTTCAATTTATATTGATGATATGCTTGTTACAGGAAGCAAAATTGAATTAATTCAAAAGTTCAAGGATAAAATGGAAAAAGTTTTTGAAATGATTGATCTTGGAATTATGAAGTATTTCCTTGGCATGGAAATAATGCAGTCCAGTGATGGTATTTTTATATGCCAGCAGAAAAACATTTCTGATATTTTAAATAGGTTCAAAATGCAAGACTGCAAACCTGTGAGCACTCCAATTTCTACTGGCCTAAAGCTTGGCAAGGATGAGAATTCTGAAAAAAGTTGATGATAGCATGTATAGAAGCCTCATTGGAAGCCTTTTGTACCTCACAGCAACCAACCCGAACATCTTATTTGTCGTAAGTTTGCTCTCTAGATATATGCATTCACCTAGAGAAACACACTTCACAGTTGCTAAAAGAGTATTGAGGTAGATTAAAAGAACCAGTGCACTTGGGACTTTCTTTTCAACATCTGTAGAAAAGACTATGAAACTAGTTGGTTATTCGGATAGTGATTGGGGTGGCTGCATTGATGATTCCAAAAGCATTCTGGTTTTTTATTTTCTTTAGGCACAAGTTAGTTCAGTTGGAGTTCAAGAAAACAAGAAACAACAACTCAATCAACAACAGAAGCAGAGTATATTGCTGCTGTCTTTGCTATCAACCAAGCCATTTGGTTAAGAAAGTTATTGAAAGACTTGGGTATTGAACAGACAAAAGCTACCAAGATTATGTGTGACAACAGTTCAGCAGTTTCAATCTCAAAAAATCCAGTGTTTCATGGCCGAACTAAACATATCAAGATCAAGTTTCATTTTATTAGAGAAATTCAACAATCTAACGAAATGTTACTTGTTCATTATTCATCTAAGAACTAGCTAGCTGACATTTTCACAAAGCCACTACCAAAGGAAAGGTTTGAAGATCTGAGACAAAAAATTGGTGTTTGTCACCAAAATGCCAAAGAGGAGTATTAGACAGTTGACATTTTAGTGCCAGCTTACTGTTTTTTCAGTTGAGTTTTCCTTTATTTTCTCATTGATACTTAGTCAATTTTAGATCCATAATTTTCTTAGTAGTGGCTTGTTTTACTCTTTTTAGTTTTATGTACTTTATACAAGTGGCAGCTAGTTAGCAAAGTTTGATATTCCTCTCTGTATAAAATCTACGGTATGAATGAATAAGAGTATGTTGGATTTTCAAAAACTTTTATTCCTTTTGTTTCGTGTTTTTATTGCTGCTACTATAACAATATTATCTCACTATATTTAACTTCGGTGCAACTTGCTCCAAAAGGTGTAAGCATTGTGAGAAATGTTGCCAAAGAAGAGGTGGTTGCGGCATTCGTTGTTATTCTCACTTAAATTGGAACTGAGACTAGAGAGATTGAATTAAAAAGAGTCTTTGGCTATCAGTCCACCCATAATTGCCAAATATAGGGTGAATGAGTGTGTAAGTAAGATGTATGTATCTTAAACCAATTTATGCCAAAGCTTGATTGTGGGATTGTAGGCATCTAGCAGTTTTCTCTTATAAAATTAAAGACCAAAGCACATTGATTTATCTATTGTCTATAGAATGGTGTCAGGCACAAAGGAGTTTGTTGTATATATAGGCATGAAGGAGTTTAATGTATATATAGGCATGTTGTTGAATACATCACTAGTACCTCTATATAAGTGAAAATGCTAGGACTAGGAGATCTCTTTAATAAGCTCACTGACCTTTGTCATTTGTAGAATGAGTGTCTTCAAGGAATTGTAGAAAGGAAGTTTGTATAGAGAGCTTAGTGTGTGCCACTGATCAAACCAAAAAAAAAGTGTCTTGCTTAATTCTATTTTTTTCCTAATTAAAGGATGCGTCCACTCCATTGTTTATAATACATGTTATAGTGTCCAAGACATCCTAGGATTAATAGGAAATGTCTAAAATCTCTCCTCCTTTATGTGGTATAAATGTGTCTTC
>JANZLF010000007.1:962543-985076 GCA_026546835.1 Erythroxylum foetidum | reverse complement strand
CCGATTAACACATTAATACACTTAACCTATCACATTTAATTTCATTAACTCACCACCTAACATTTTAATGCTACCACCTATTAATTAATGACACCTCAATAAATGCTAATCTAACTTAATCAATTTAATCTAATCATGCTTAATTTTTTTAAAAAAAATTTGGGGCTAACATAAATAGCTACCTCAATACGACTAGGCATAATGGGCTTCCCAAAGAGGCTATTGCTCTCAGCTGGGGTATCTGTCTTTCAATCTGCTCAAGTAATGATCTTGCCTCATCCCTTTCCTTCTTTAGTCTAGTAAAAAAAGAACCAACTTCTTGGAAGCATTATTTTATTCCCTTATTGGCAATAAATCCTATAATTTAGGATATGTAAAAGCATATCACCAACTACATAATGCCTCTTCCTTCACCAGACGAGATTTTAACTTGGAACGTAAAGTTGAATTAAGGCTGGGCGAAAAGCCTTCATATAATTGATCCCTTATGTTTTAGGGGATTGAACTCGATCTTACAACCCGAAAGCATCAAGATTATCTTTAACAAAAATCCTTAAAACTCAGTAAACCATATTATTGCAAACCTATAAAAGTATGTGCAGTAGGACTTGTGACCTCAAAATTAGGTTAATTAAAAAGGTCACATATGCAACTATAGATCATAGTCCCTAAAAGCTTCATTTTGCTCAGCTGAATTTGGTAAAAGCTTCCTGCTAGTTTGACTAAAGGCAATGATGTGTTCTGCCACTCTACCAGTCAAAATACCAATTGTCTTACGTCATATGGATATCAATTTATCTACAATTTACTGAATCTAAAAACCTTGGTAAACTTAGTTTATACACCTAAGGTTTAGCATGATTTGATGTTGTCCCTGAGAAAGGAGTCATAAGCGCTCATAGACACTTACACATGATGCAGGATTAAAGAAGGTTCTCGATGTCACCAACAAGTAGAGTAATAATAGTACTAGACCAATAACATTATTATCAATTCCTTTTTTCTATTAACAAGACTTGTCCTTCTTTCAAATGTAGAACAAGATGTAATAATGGATTATTTAAGTAATGATGGTAAAATATACAGAATTATAGACAAAGCTAAATGCAAAATTATGGATGAAATGATTGAGAGATATCAAGCTCACTAGCTTATCAATTTGTGTAATTATATTCACATAATGCAAAGACAAGCCTGCAGGTCCTAGTCTTTGTCGATTGTTGTTAGATCCTTGGAATGTTACATGGCCATCTACAAAATGCAAATAATAATAATAAGCTTCAATCATTAAGCAGCAAATGATCAAATAAAAATAAAACCCAAAGAAACAACCCCTGTAAAGCATAGAAGGAATTCTCATTTTGTATTTCTTACTATCATAAATGTCACTAACTTCTTTTTTCTTAATATGATAGTACACCTTTGGTCATAAGAATTACTACTTGGAGAATACAGAAGTATTAGCTATCTTCTTATCTTCAAAATAACAATCACTTATACATGATGAGGGCATTCATAACTGTTTTTGCAAACTAAAGAAGTTTGAAAATAACAGTAAGAAGAGGATAAGCCAAAGAAGTTAGAAGATCAAATAATATTAAGAAGATGATAAACCATGCAAACATGCCAACTGTATTACATGTTTAAAACCTTAGACGAGTGTACCAACATTTCCAAAGGTGTCATGTATCTCCAGCAGTAGAAAATGGACAATATCTATAAGTTTCTCCATCACCTACCATCAAAATTAATAGGTTGCATATCAATAATTGCAAACTTTAAAAGGATTGCTAAAACAAAGTGGAAACATGATTTACAATTGTTGTTTTTTTCTTTTAATTTCAACTAGTTGTCAACTATGGAATGACATTGTTCTTGAACTTAAAGCTCATCCAGGCACAAAGCATGTACAAACTAAGGGTAGAGAGAGATCAAAGAAAGAATTAAGAGTGCCAAAGGTATAGCAATTATAAACTATGAATGTGATTCAATATAAAATGAAGTAAGATAAAGTTAGTACACTGAACTTACCTCTTCCAAACTTCTAGACCAAAGTTAATTTTTTTAGGTTTCTCACTTGTTTTCTCTGACTCTTTAGTTATGCTCTCAAGCTTACAAGGTTTTAACCTACAATTGTTCATAAGTTCTAAACTTTCTGATTATGAATCTTGGTCTAGAAACTATTTACAGCAAGGCTACTTCAAATTTAAGAAAAAGTAATGGCAGTTTATGGTATAGATAATACATTGTTTGAGAAGGAAGAATGAACATTATATAGGGAAACACAAAGAGAAAAGGCAAGGTAGCAAAGGAATGGAGCTTAACAATGATCGGTATCTAGAAATTAGGGTACAAGAGAAAGTTCACCTTCTCAGTATATGGATAGAGAAAAAGAACTGTAAGAATAGGCTTTAGCACAAGTTGCAATAGTTCCTTATCGAATCTATAATCATTATAGCACTCGGCCTCAGTCTTAGGGAGCCCTAAAGCCCAAAGGAACTAGACAAGAAGATATTAAAACAGGAAAAAATAAGAGAATTGAAAATCACATATTGTGAACCATACTCGGCTAAGCCATGAATCTAGTAAGCAATAATATTTTAGAGGGAATGAGAAAATAAGACAATCTAGAAAAGAAACTCTAGTCAAGTAGGACAATAATAATCAACAAAAGGTGCGTTATTTGGAAACCTTAGTTGGGACCATTAACAAATATTTCACCAAAGTCTAAGAAAATACTTCTAGAATTCAATAAGAGGAGGTATTTACAGAACTATTCTCTCTTAACTATCGTCCCTATTTCCACTCATGTTCTAAAATTTGAAAACCCACTTCCTCAATTCTCCAGGTCTGAAGATCAACAAGTCTACAATACAGTTTTCTTGAATTTACTAGATTCTAACCATATTTTCAGATAATTAAGTGTGAATTTCAACATTTTCCATCGTTAGGAAAAGAAATTGGAAATATTTCCTACGATAGTAAGACCACTCTTTCTGATCCAATCGTGTCAATTAGCCCACTAATTTAAGAAGAAAAAAAGACGAGTCAGATATCCAATATGTGGATAAACCTCTGCATTTATAAAATCTCAGCGAACAAACAGAAAGATTAAGAAGAAAATCATCTGATTCATGACATCAGGGTTAGCTTTAAGAGGAAGCCACCTCTTAGCAGAAAAACTTTCATCTACAGTTGTCATTTTCTTCCTTTTCCACTTTGACTTACTCCTTAATGGTATTGAAATTGACTACAAACTTCTCTCCGTTTGGTTTACTTTTCTTCGTTGATGCGTGGAAGTGAACAACGAAAACACCGTGGAGTTTGACCCATCTCAAAAAGTAAGAACAATAGTCAATACTAAGCACATGCAAATTGAAATCCACATTTTTAGAGATTTAGAATTTTCAAGAACCATAAGAAGGAAAATAAACACATCTACATGATCAAAAAAATCATTTAAAATTTTTCACAAGCCAAAAAATCTTAACTTGAACTAGATCACTTTTTCCTTGCCTTTGGGTAAACTTGGTAGACAAATAATCCCTTAGAAGAAGCTGCAAAACAAACTGAAATAGCAAATAGCGTGAACATCTAATATCTGAACACATCTGTAAACTACTTAATAAGTTTTTATCGTGAGAACTAAGAAATGAGAGGGATGCAAGGAAATAGCCAAGGAAATGAAGAAGACTCTAGAGAAAATAAGAAATGAGACGGTTAAAGACTAAAGCCTAAAGAGGGAAAACTGATATCAAAATAAAAACTATCAGCTGATTATGTTAAAACGCTCATGTTGAGGAGCTTCTTCAAAATCAACTGGAGCTCATAACCAAACAACCCCAATAACCTTTTTATAAAGTCAAACAGCTGATTTGGGTTAATCAGCTATTTTTTGGCTAATCAGTCAACAACCAAACCAGGCCATAGTACACATATAAAAAATAATAAGTACAATATTTCGAAGAAATGTCATGTATATTGGCTCAGACCAGTAATGTTATTTTCATTTGGGTCTTCAAGTTTCAAACCTAGTTTCTAGGATTGAAAAAGGAGGGGTTAAGAAGAGTCTAAGAACAATGGTCTATTCTCTAGTATTCTTTGAGCAATAGCCATTGAACTGAATTTGAATAGAAATGTATCATGGTCATTTAATAGTACCTCTTGTAACCTATAAATTTTCCCTTGTTTTGCAGCCTAGGTGTTTAGGTCTGGAAGGAGGGTCTTCTATCTATAAAGAATTTCAGATGAGGGGAGTCAAACATTATTGACCATAGATAGGTATTGCACGGTGGTTAAGAAGCATAAGAAAGGAAAAGCTGCAAAGGTTGATAGTATAGACGAGAAGAAACTGGGTAGGAGGATTAAGAGTTGGAGGAGGAAGACTAGAAGAAGTTAGATGGAAGGGTTTAATAATGAGGGAGACAGTGCCACAGTTGTAGAGGTTGTGTTTAGGAAGGGGTTGCATCAAGTGGAGTAGGACTCAGAGAATAGTTGACAGTTTTTCTTCTTGTACAAAATTTCAAGCTGAAAAATGGATTAGTGTTTCGATCTCTAATTACCCATCGAATTGTAGGACATCCAAAACCAAAAAAAATTAATAATTTCATAAAAAAATATTATATATTATAGAAATAAAGAGACCATAATTACAATTAATTAGTTCTCTTTATGCATATTACATTTTAGAGTTAATTACAAAAAATCCCAAACTTTGCTCAATTTCCCAGTTATAGCCCGAACTTCAGAAAATGACAATAAAATGCTCAAACTTTTAATTTTTTCCAATTCTAACCCGAACTTCAAAAGTGAGAATAAAATGTTTAAACTTTTATTTTTTTTCAGTTTTAGACTAACATTATTGTCTATGTTAAGTTTGTTAACGTAGTTTGCCACATGTTCCAAAAAATCTAACTATTAATACACGTCATCCAAAATTAACAGAACAAATGAAAATTAATAAAACGGCGTCGTTGTTAAAAATGAAATCCTTAAATCAGTTTACGCAGTCTTAACCCTTTATTATCTGTTTGTTCTCCTGATGAACTCAATCTTTTGTTTTCTGTTTGTTCTTTTGACATCCCAAATTACTCTTGCATTGTAGCGTACTACACTAGCGTATTGCTCTTCATTTTCAATTTGTTTTCCTAATGCCTTTAGCGTAAGGGTGTCGAGTCTACATAAACTGAAAATCAAAGGGTAAGGATGTCGAGAGAACAAACTGAAAATGAAAGGGAAAACTAAAATCAAAGTGTAAGGTCGTCAAGGTTTTGTAATCTGATTTAGATCATTTTAAAATAGCGGCATTGTTTTTGTTAGTTTATGTCCTTTCAACCAATCAATTGGATGCAAATTAATGTATGACATTATTTTGAATTAATGAAAATATTTTTATTTATCTTTATGTATTAATTTAATTAATAGCTTATGTTTTAATACTAAAGATAAAATCCTTGGAATAATTACTGTGTAATTGAAATTATGATAAGATGATTCAATTTACACTTAAGTGTTATTCCTAAATGTTCCTAGTTGTAGTTTCATCAAGACTGGATATTGTTGAAATGTTAAAACTAGCACACATTATGTTTCTTTCTTATGAAAAAAGTAATTGATCTCATAAATTAAGTTATAAAGATACTTAAACTAATGTGTTGGTAATTATTAGAAAATAAGTCACTGAACGGACCCGATTATGAGAATTCTGAATGGAATATTACTTATATGCTTATGGATTATCTCATAATGATGGTTGTATAATTAATCCTTAAACTTGAGATTACTAAGGTATTTAGTGTAGGAATTACTGTGTTTTGATGTTACTTATGAATCGTCCTAGGATAATTCAATCGTAATAATTAGATACAGTATGAACCATATGTAGATAGTTGAGTAAGTCAATAAAAGATTTGTCACTCTAAAGTAATTGGAGAAAATATTATATTATTCTTGATTAGTAATGATTTATAAAATTCTCTGGCCATAATGAATTGATATTTGAAAAGGATTTTTCAAATTTCAATTATAAATTAATTAGTAATTAGTAAGAACAAACATGATTGGATGATAAGAGTAGACAGTGTATCCATACTTTGTCCAATTAGAATATTGAATGACGAAAGGATTAAATTATACATTATAGCCACCCATGAACAGGGTAAGTCAATCACTTTGACATTCCTCATATTTAGGTAATTATGACATGTTGCTAGACGTCAATCATGATTTATGATTATGAATTATTTAATTGGAGAATTAAAGATAAATTAAAAAGAGATTTAATTTATCTAATTCTAATTGTGAATTAGAATTATAATTTATAATCATTGTCAATTTATTAGGAACCTAATGGGTCACACATCAAAGAGTAATTTGTGAAAGAAAAATCAATTTAATTAAGTTGGAATTAATTATAAAGTTTGAGAAACTTTGGGATCAAATATGAAATATTTGATTTTGTTAAAATTAAAGTAATTATAATTATAATTTGATTTTAATTATAATTAAAGATATTTAATTTTAATAAAAGACTATAATGATTTTTCTAATTAAAGGGAAGAACTTTTTAGAAGCTAGCACTTTTTTGTCTTCTTCCTCTCAAAGCAGTCTGGGAATTGATTGATCAATCAGAGAAAAGTTTCACAGATTTTTCAAAGGAAAGTGATCAAGGTACGATTTCTAAATCGATTTGTGTTTTATTCAAGTTTAATCAATTATCGGGATATGCTAAGAATCTGTAACAAAATTTTGTTTTTCGCTACACCCCTGATTCGATCACGGTTGGATTCCATAAGTGGTTTCAGAGCCTCCTTCAATTGCTTGATTATTAAAGGCTTGATTATTGTTGATTTGATTAATTAAGCTTCGGTTTTTGTTCCGAAGCTATTTTCTCGACTGTTCTTATTTAACAAGTTTTGGAAATTGTTTCCCATTTGAGATATTATGCTTCTGTATGGTTTATGAGAAATTGTTTGGTTGAAATCCCTAATTATCTACCACACTTATTTTCTGTTTTGAAAACCTAAGATTTGCATTCGCGATGTTTCTGGAATGCTTTCTCTCTGCACCTATCGCCCCTATTATCTGATATTCAAAAACCCATTAATCGTATATGTCTGGGTTTAGTTTTTCTCCGAGACCATTCTATAGCATGAATAAAACATTTTCTTGTTTCTCCATTTTTGCTTATGGAATTATCTAACACCTGCGTCTTGTTCACGCATGTAATGATCTAAACTTGTTTGTGTTATTGCTTATTTTGGATCTAGAAATTTTTGTATGTTTTGTGTTTCGTGAAAACGAACAAGACATCGTTCGACTTAGTGGGTCGCTTACGACACCACTAGTGGGCATCGTTTGACCCATGAAAGCATTGTTGAGAGACCCACTAACGATGGTATGCCGCTGGTTGAGGTTTCGACGCTATTGGTTGGCATCGAGAAGGGCAATAAAAACACGGAGAAGATGATGGGCGTTAATCATCCATCGAACGCGACACCATAGGCGACATCATGGATAGCGTCGCTAGGGCAGTCTGAAGAAGCCGGCAGTAAGAAGCACAAACGTGGTTGATGGAATGATCTGGGTGTCAGTTCGAGCGCCGTGGGTGACGGTTCGAGCGACGTGGGAGTGATTTTAGAAGCATGGGATAGTTTCGTGGAGAAGACGATGGGCGCGTGTGGGACATCCATCATCCTCACAGGTTATCTCTATCATACGTGATTGACGTGCGCAGACAACCACCTTTGACCACGTGTCCTCATCTGGTGCGTGCACTGTACGCGTCAGACACCCCAACCCCTTTTTATATGTTTTAAAATGTCTTTAAAAACTTAAAGTGTCTTTAATTAATTTAATAATTTCATCTCCTAATAAAATTGAAAAGTGTTTTATTAATTTTGAAAATTATTTTCAAAGGAATATTTATTAGGAAAGGTTTTGAAATTTAATTTAATTTTTCAAGAGATGAATTGTTAAATTAAATTTATTATCAAATTAATAATTAGAATCAAGCCAAAGTTTTAAATAATTTATTTCTTAATTGGATTATGTTTGAAATTATAAATATAATGAGATTATATTATTTTGATGAGACAGATTTTTTTGAAATTTTAAATCCCTCAATAATATATTAAGTACACTTTATGAACATAAAAGTTGTCTTCCATTATTTGAGAATAAAACTAGAATTTTGTTTATTGTTTGACTTATTGAGTAAACTCAAGGTCACTTTAACTCGGATATGTTTTATCTTAAATTAATGGGTTCTACTTAATTAAAATTATATAATTCGGATGAGTAAACTCATGATCATAAATTTAGAGACAAAGTTAGGAATAATATATTTGATATGTTTTTGGCAGAAGTTGTCACCTAATGGTTCTAAGAATAATATGATATGTGATTGAAAAGTTGTTTTCTTCCTAATTTATTTTTAGTTGGTTTGTTAAGCAAACTCAAGATCAATTATTTTAAATAGGATCCTAGCCCACTAAGAAATTATTTGATAATTTTTTATATAATAGTGAGGGCTATAATTTTGTAGAAAATAGTGGGAGTAATCAAATAATTTTAAAGTCCTTATTTTATTTAATTTTTGGATATAAACTAATATATGCTCCTTTTATTTTTTTTGGTTATTGAATTTAAAGATGAGTACCAACTTGACATTGAGGAGCATCATGGATGCTAACAAGTTAACTGGACCTAACTTTTCAGATTGGCTACGAAACTTAAAAATAATTCTTAGGTAAGAGAAGAAATTGTATGCTCTTGATACTCTTGCTCCATCAGAACCTTGTTCAGATACTACTGATGAAGATTGGGAGAAATAGTAGCGTTATATTGATGACGTTAAACAAGTTAAATGTGTGATGTTAGCTTGCATTTTGCTTGAACTTTAGAGGCAGCAAGAGAACATGGATGCATCTACTATGATACTTCATCTTAAGGAGTTATTGGTGCACAAAGTAAGGCGGAGAGATATCAAATCTCCAAGGCATTATTTCAATGCAAGATGACAGAAGGATCTTCAGTCAACGCTCATATACTAAAGATGACTAGGTATATTGAAAAATTGGCCTAATTAGGTTTTGTCATGGACCACGAGTTAAGTGTTAATCTGGTAATGTAGTCTTTGAGTTTAAGCTTTTCATAGTTTATCATGATCTTCAATATGAATCAGAAGGACATGACACTGCCTGAACTATTGAACATGCTTAAGACTACAGAAGGGTGCCTTAAGAAGGAATCCAGTTCTGTACTTGTTGTCAGTTCTTCTAAAAGCAAAAAAAAGAGCTTGAAGAAGAATAATAACAAGAAACAGAAGGCTTATACTAATGTAGTAAAAGCCAAAGGAGGTGTCAAGAAGAAGAGCAATGACAAGGGCACATGTTTTTATTGCGGAGTCAACAAACAATGAAAGAGGAATTGCCCATCTTATCTTAGTAGCCTGAAAGATAAAAGGCTTAAGGAAGTTGTCTCTTCAGGTATGTTTATGATTGAATTCAATCTTTCTACTTCTGTTCTGCATTCTTGGGTATTAGAAACTGGTTGAGATTCTTACTTATATAATAACATACAGATGTTAACAAGGAGTAGATCATTGAAGAAATGTGAAGTCGACCTGTGAGTTGGCAATGGAGCAAAAGTTATTGCATTAGTCGTAGGGACTTATAGTTTAGCTTTGCCTTCTAGCCTTATATTATAATTTGATACTGGTTATTATGTTCCTGTTGTTGCAAGAAATATCATTTCTATTTCTTATTTGGATTTGAATGGATTTGTCTTTATAATTAAGAATAAAGTTGTTCTTTTTATAAAGATGATGTTTATTATTGATCTGGATTGCTGACAAATGGTTTGTATGAGTTAGATCTAGAAAGGCCAATTCTTAACATAAATAGTGAGAAAAGTAAATTAAGTAACCAAACTCAATCTTATTTATGGCATTATAGGTTAGGTCATATCATTGAAACTAGAATCTCAAAATTGCATACAGAATGATATTTGGATCCTTTTGATTATGAATCATATGAAATTTGTGAATCTTGTTTATTAGGAAAGATAACCAAACTATCCTTTAAGGGAAAGGGGCAATGTGCTAGTGAGTTACTAGAATTAATACATTCAAATATATGTGGACCTATGTTCACAAATACTAGAGGTGGATACTCATGTTTCATTACATTCACAAATGACCATTCTAGATAAGGTTATGTGTACTTGATGAAACAAAAGTCTGAATCATTTGAAAAGTTCAAAGAATTTAGACTAGAGGTAGAGAAACAAACTGGAAAAAGTATTAAAGCACTTAGATCAAATTGAGGTGGTGAATACTTAGACCACGAGTTTCTTGGTTACTTAAAAGAGAATGAGATTCTCTCACAATGGTCTCCTCCTGCAACTCCACAACATAATGAAGTTTTTGAGACGAGAAATCGTACACTATTAGATATGATACATTCCATGATAAGTTATGCAGTCCTTCCTATATCCTTTTAGGGATACGCAATTGAAACAGCAATATATCTTCAAAGTAGAGTTCCGTCTAAATCGGTTGATAAGACACCATATGATATATAGACTAGTAGAAGATCTGGATTATCACACATAAAGATTTGGGGATGTGATGCTTGTGTGAAGCGTTCTATATCTGATAAGCTTCAAGCTAAATCAGATAAATGCAAATTTATGGGGTATCCGAAATAAAGTTTCAGTTATCAATTATATCATCCTATTAAGCAAAAGGTTTTAACTTGTTGAGTAAACTCAATGTCACTTTAACCAGAATTTTGTTTATTGTTTGACTTATTGAGTAAACCCAATGTCACTTTAACCGGGATATGTTTTATCTTAAATTAATGGGTTTTACTTAACTAAAATTGTATATTTTGGATTAATAAACTCTTGATCATGTAAATTTAGAGACAGGGTTAGGAATAATATATTTGATATATTTTGGCAAAATTTTTCACCTAACGGTACTAGGAGTCACATGAGATGTGATTGAAAAGTTATTTTCTACCTAATTTACTTTTAGTTGGTTTTGTTGAGCAAACTCAAGATCAATTAATTTTAAATATAATTTTAAATATTATATATATATATGTATATATACATATATGTATGTATATATAATAACAATATATTTATAACATGAAAGTAAAATTAAAATTTTAAATATATATCAACATATCATTAATATTGTTGGACTCCGGACTCAGAGGTCATAAAAATGTGAGCTCTAATACCACAACTGCTTGGACCCCATTTCTAGAGTCCCACATTTGGAGCCAGTAAACGGTCGAGTCTAATTGCAGATTTTCTTAAACAATTAACACATATGCAAAAAATCGATTATCAAATTGGCTCGATTTATTTAAAACAGTTTCAATCACAAAGATGCAATCATTATTGAACACATCAGAGTATTCAGTAATCACTTGGGCCCATTACCAAACAAAATGCTTGCTTTTATAATATCTTTACATTTCAAAAAACCACCCCTTTTGGGTTATTACAAAATGCAAAGTAGCAAATTTGAAGAAATTTCCTTAGGTTGTTGATCACTTGATCTCTTAGCTATCACCTGAAGATGGGACAGAAAGGGAGTGAGCTTGAAAGCTCGTAGGTAACAGTTTATAATAGAAAATAAGCAAAAACCATTGAAAACGTTCACTTGTCATAGAAAATTCTCATCATGTAGTTAAAATATCAAACTACAAAACATGAATGCATCAAACTTGTCCACATAACATAAACATATAAGCACATCAGAATGATTTGGGCAGATCCATAAACATGACGAGCTACACAATTCTACATAATGGTCCTGTGTAGTCATAAACTTGAGGGAGTCCATGAAGGAGCTCCGTGCCATTAGCGGGCAGGTGGGAGAAGCCTTTAACTTGGTCAACTTGCATGTGACATTCTTGAATAGATTACACCAAACCCACATAACATGTAATTTATGACTTGAAAACAGATTGCCCAAATGGCAACATTTCAAAAACTTATTTTTTTATGAACATGCAATTTTTCAAAAGACCTTTCATTTAGCAATTCACAAATCATAACTTGATGAGAGCAACCTAGAGTTGAGCCAACGACAATAAACAAAGGCGTTGCTTAGGAGGTAACGCTAGGAAAGTTGATTTCTTTTTATTTACATTCTCGCATTTATTTTTTTAAAATGCTCCATTTATTACATTTAATGTTACATTAGGGAAAATTTTAAGCTTTAAGTGTGGAGGTTGGGGATCTTAGTTGTTATACACTTTTTTAAGCTTAATTGTTGCTTATGTGGTTTCTTAGACATTTTCAAAATGAAACAAACAAATAAATATTTTCACTTTTTTTATTGTTTTTAAGACTATATAGTCATAGTTAGAGAGTGAATTGACTAGAAAAATTTACGACAACTTGAGCATATACTTTTACTCTTGTGATTGGTCAATATACATTATCTTTAAAAGAGTAATGACTAGTGGTATACATAAGCCAGTGAGATTTTGAGCCTTTATAGATTGGCACATCAATATCAGTCTCATTGTCTTTTGTTTATGAGTGACCTTCATGACATGTACGTCCTGACTTTACTTGGATTTTCTATTCAAGACCACATTTTTATCACATGCATTAACAAAAAAATGATATAGGCATTCTTTGTTTCATAAAATACATTAGCCAAATAGCCTACCTATTGATATGAATTTTTCCCTTTGACAAACCTCCTTGAGATTTATTTGCCTTTTCTTTTTATGCTAACCACATTATATGCTTTAAACCTAACCAAATGTCCTACCCAAGTCGTAAAACTAGTGGAGCATTTATTGATTTTTGATGATTGTCGATGTACAAAAGTATAAGTATGGGGTTGTGCATATATATAGGTTGGTTATAATTGTTGACATGTCATTTTATCTCTTATTAGTGAATTCCAAATGTTGATTTAGCTTCTTTCAATTTTTATCAAAAAAAGAAAAAAGAAAAGTAAAAAAATTGTTTAAATAAAAAGTATCAAGGACGAAATGCATATGCTTGTAAAGTTTTTCATTGTTAGTTTTTCCTCCTAAAGTTGTATGAAATAGTGGATTTGAGTATGTTGTATATGAGGTAAATTTTATTTTGGAGGATCAATGCTTATAGTTTCAATGTATTTTTATAATCAACTTTTAAAACTGATCCCTTCTAATTGGTTATGCTTCATGTGGTTTATGGTGAGAGCTTTAATTTGAGCTGTGAAACATAGTTGTTACATTCATCATAGATGATGTTACCCAGTTTTGAATGAATCTTAGCTTTTGCACTTGATGTTACATTGAGTGTTACTTTTGTTTCATTAGATTCATTGGATTTTATGCCATAATACTCAAATACATCTCACCTTACCCTTGCCCACATTACAACCTTAGAAAAGTCTTTTGATTCATGATTATGCATATGAACCTTAGTGGTGGAGAAATGAAATGATATACAAAGTTGTGGGATGTCATGATCATGCATGGTGTTTGAACATACCTATGATTTTATTTTATTTAAACACATTTTGTCCAAGTCTACCTTTAGATTGCTCAGTTTCTAAAGGTGACAAACGTTGATTGATCATGAGTAGAATTATTGAATTTTAAAGTTCTTGTTATGGTTTTAGAAGTTATACCTCTTTCCTTATGACTATCTATTCTTGGGAAATATGAAAAATGAGTAATTGTTTTGGTTGTGAGTTGGATTTTAATGATCTGCCCAAGGGCGGTCAAAAGTTAAGTATGGGGGAACTTGATATGTGCTTAAGTGATTGTAACTTGATTCCATAACCCTTAATGATTAATATTGTAAAATGCTTAAGACATTCGTTTTTTTTGTTTTAGGTACAATTCTAAAGTGAAAAGGCTAAAATAAGTTGAAAGCACACTCCCCGAGTCGTCTTCTTGAGATTCACATGCAATTACCTTCATGAAATAAGAAGGAGAAGGATTAGAGCAAATAGGAGACAAGAAAATGCACAAGAGGAAGAGTATAAGACACGACCATTGTCATAGGCATGTCAACTATGCTCACGAGCATGAAAAATAATTCATGGCCATGACCAACATAGTCACGCCCATGAATTTCATTACATGGTTATGAATATTATGTCACACCCATCCAATTAAGGCTCACAGCCGTGAGCCATCAAGTCATGCCCATGACTTTATGACCTAACACCTCGAAAACCTAGCCTTTTACTATAAATATAATGTTTTAACAGTAGAAACAAGAGCCTTTGTTTTTGGTTTTCGGGAGACAACAGAGAGCACACCTTTTTGGAGACCCTTGGAGGCCATGGAAAGCTTAAAATTTTTTATACTAGTTTGAAGGTGATATCGACACTTAAAGTCACAATTAAGCATATCTTTTTATTGTTTAAAGTTGAATCTCTCTCTATGGATTGTTTAGGTATCATTTTCTTAATTTATTTAGGTTTTTATGTATGGATGATCGTTATTCTCATTATCATTAGATTTTTTATGTATGAAGCCACTGTTAGAATCTTGAATACAATCTGTAATCATTATGTTTGGATTCATTTGTGGCAATTAATGACGTTGAATCATTAGGGATAACGTAACATAGGTTAAATGCCCCGAGCTTGTGTAGTTGTCGCTTATATTGCTATATTTTCCATTTCGTAATGCGACTACCTAGTTAAATCTATCGAGCTTGTTCTAAGCTATTTGGTAAATAGGTTTAATTAAAGAGCTGGTTTTAATTAAAGACGGTTTAATTAAAGAGCTTGTTTTAATTAAATTTGATTGTTTTCTATAATTTGCTCACATTAGTTTAATTTTACTTTGTTTTCTAAATCGTATCAACCCAAAACCCCCTTTTATTTCCTTAACATCAATTATTTTCATTGCAAAAATTAAAAAAACATTCCCTATAGATGCGATCTTGACTTACCACATCTACAAATTTTTAGTGTACAGAGTTAGGTAAATTTTATAGTGCACTAGATACGTGGTATCAGACACTATGACTCAGCATAGGAAAACTGTATGGCAAGTGGCTTATGTAAAAAAAACTCTTTGTCTTATATAATATATATGATGATGATATGTTAAAGATCAAGAGCCATGACATATGGCCCACTGTAGTAACATGTTATAGTGACACCATTATGACCACATAATGATCACTTTAACATATATGTATAAATATATATACTATAGTAAATAAATAAATCATAAATGAGAATATGAGATAGAAGAATACAATGCTAAGGCATATGAAGCTAATGTCAAACATAATGAACTGAGAAATATATCTTATCTTATATCAAGCTAGTGTAAGTTGTTACACATTCTTGGCTCTGCGTTAGGAGCATATGAAATTACACTTGACTTATAATGTGAATATCAAGATGATATAGGATGATACGAGGCACCTATCAATAAACATCTTGAGGCTTATAAGTCATATACTAAGACATATATGGCTAAGTTATGCTCACAGGGAGTTAAAAGCTAAGAAGATGAAACATCATGATGAGTTTAAGACAAAAGTGGAAAGAAAGCTTTCCAAAATTGTTATGATTCTAAGAAGGACTAAAGCTAACTAAATTAGGAAAGCAAATGAATTCCCCTACAGAGAAAAAATATTTCCTATGTCATGTTTAATTAGCCTTGGATGCGATGTTAATTTCCATAGTGGTGAAACGGACAATTTTCTTATAATGATAGTAGTTATAGCTTTATATTGGAAGGTTTTGCAATATTAGATGATGTTTATTAAATAAATAAACTTAGTTTTTTTATAACATCATATAGTTCTTGTAATATCTATGTCAATTTGTGACAAGCTAAACTTGATCATACTGGATAAAATTAAATAAATCAATTGATCAAGCATATTTTGTTTAAAAAGACCTACATAAAGTAGAATAATCTACTTGTGAACATTGTCTAGCTAATAGAATAGTGTGAAAATCATTGAGCATGGGACAAAGATTTACTAAGTTTTTGCAAGTAACTCATTAAGATATATGTGGCTAAACAGATTTAAAAGCATGGGCTAAAATACTTCATCACATTTATCAATGATTACACTCATTTTAGTTATATTTATTTAATTTCTCAAATTTGGAACATTTTGTTGTTTCAAGAAGTATATTACTTTAGATGAGAATTAAAAAATAAATTTGATAAAGACTTCAATAACTGATTAAGTATAACAATATTTCTTTAATCAATTTAAGAGGTCATGTGATGAAAATTGAAGGGATAGCTAATGACTATGATATGAATCCACTAATTAACTAGTGGTGTAAAAAGTAGAAATAGAACTCTTCTCATGGTTAGGTCTATGATGGTAGGCAAATTTGCCTATCACCTATTGGGATGATACATCATTAATGATAATATATGTACTTGATAATATGCTTATTAAATCATATTATAAAACACCGAATGAGATATGTATAGGTAAAAAACCTAATTAACCATATTTGATTTCATAAATGTGTTTGTTACCTATATTCACAAATCCTTTTATAAGTATGGGAATTTAGGTTCCAAAGGGACGTAGAGGAGTATCTTTAAAAGATATTTTTGAACATTATAAAAGGTATATGTTGGAAGATAATTGAATTTATGTCAAAAGATATCTTTTTTTAGAGAATGATTTTCCAAAGCAAGAAAATATAGTTCAAAACTTATCCCTATATATGAGAAACTAAATTATAACGATCTTGTTAGATAAGACCAATTGAACAATATTGATATAAGTGGGAACAATTTAAGAGATGATGAATTAGTTTTAGATTAATGGCAAGTACAACCCATTTTGGGATCTTTATCATTATTTGATTCAAGTAGGAGCAATATGAATGTAGAAATACTCATTTTTATAATTTTCATTATACTTATATTATAAGTGGATTATTCCTCATAAATTTTGAAGTTGAAAGGACTAACCTTATGGTACTTATAAAAGAAAATATTAAGCCAAGGAATATAAAAAGGCTCCATTTAATCTGGCTTAGGTGAGTTATTGTAATAGAAGTATAATGAACTTTAATGAGTTCAATCTAAGTATAAGACTTGGATAATATTTTGAAAAGATGTGTAGCCATCAAGAACATGTATGTTCTTGAAATGTGAAGTAAAAGACAAATGGCTGCTTTGAAAGAAACAAAGTTTGTTTAATGGCAAAAGGTTACAAACAATCAAACAAATTGATTATGTGAAGAAATTCTCATTTGTTATAAAGCTACACCATTTTGATGGATCATGACATACATCAAATAAATGTACAGACTATATAAAGACTATGATCTTAAATGAAGAACTAAAAGAAGGAATCTATATAGCACAAACAATATGATTCATTCATAAAGTCCAAAGTATTACATGCTTGGATTGTTAAAGTCAATTTATGGTTTAATATAGTCTATAAGTAAACGCTATATTACATTAGTATGGTATTCATGTCATATGATGTTAGTATGATTAGAAAAATCCACATGTTAAAGATTTAATGATAAGTGTGTAATTTTATTGTTTCATGTTGATGATATATTTTTTAGTAACTAGTGATAATAAGTAGTTTGTCATGAGTTAATAAGCAAATTGGATATCAAGCATGATTAAAAATAAAGAATATATTTAAGGTTGCATACACATTTGCAGTTATGATCACTAAGTATCATTTAAGTAGAGCTTGCTTACTATTATAAGCTACATATATATTGATGGAATACTTGAATAGTTTTTGTTTATAAGGTAGTAAAGTGTTTTTATGATTCTACTTGCTAAAGGTGAGAACCTAAGCAATATGTAGTATCCACAAATTCCACAAAAAGAATTAGAGAAAAAGATAGTTCTTTATTTTGAAGAAATCAACAGTCTTAAGCATCCTATGTTTTGAATGAACAAGTACATTGAAAGACATTACTAGAGACCTTAAGTATCAATATCAAATCAAACATATAGATATCAATTATAAGTATGTCAACCATATAGTAGCACAAAGAGAAATGAATTAGTCTAGTGACTAATCATGATATATGTTATCAATGATAATAGTTTGTTTTTCATAGAGTATTTAATGCAATATATGTTTAATTAAGAATTAAACAACATTTTCTAGAATAAATTTTAAATAATAATTCAATTTTAGAAATATGAGTGCTTGATTTTGAATTAAGCTTTTTTATTTTAGAATTAATGTTAAATGAGTGTTGAAATTTTAGTTATAGATACAAAAAGTGTGTTAACAAATACGAGATACTTTCTCACACAAGTGATTCCCTTCATTATTTTTTTGGAATGGAGATAAGTTAAGTGTTAAGTGATTTATCTAAGTGATAAACAAGAGCTCAATTCTTAAAACACTATTGTCTATGTAAAGTATATTGAAAGATGTAAGAGGTTATTAGTAATGACATCATGGAAAGAAATGATTTGTTCATCCAATTTGTCTTAATATGACAGATGTAAGTTTTGAAGACTTAAGTTAAGCATTAGGTATGCTTAAATTATCATCTATATAGAATTGAAAGAAAGACATATGCTCTAATAAAAAATAGTCAATACTGTAACATATGAAACATATCATATGTGCATTTTTGACCATTAAAGATAATATAAGTCATATTCTCAACTTATATTATGTGATGATCCTTTGAAGCTACATGAACCTCAAATTTAAAGTACCTTTTACTCAAGTTCTAATTCCAAAGAATTGAATTCATATTTACTATCTTAGAATATTCCTATAAATCATAATTGATTCGATATACTAAGACATTTGAGAAAAGCAAGTTAATTTAAGTCAAATGATTAGGAAACAAGATCATTTCAATTGCATCAAAATATATTCAATAGGGCCATTGCAAAAGGCAGGACGAATATAAAATATTTAAATAATGATAATGGGACAATGATTAATGAATAAATGATCTATGGTATTGCTAACCACTTAAGGATCAATTCATTAATCGAGAAATCACATATTCCAAACAATTGTATGCAATGTACTCTCGTTATATACTAATTGTACGAGTTATTGGATAACTATGAGGCAGAAATCTTACCAACTAAATTCATCATGTGTGAATGAAGATGACAATAAAATGGCATAATGAGTTTAAAGGGTGTGACTTTTCATGACTATTAACTGTTAAAGTCCAATTAATAGCATTTTCTATAAATAATCATTCCATCATATTAAACCAAACAGCAATACGCAATAAGTAACTCGATTTAGATATTGCCTAGAGTTTTTCCTTATAGATTAATAATAGCTAGGGCATCATAAGAAAGATTCCAAGAATAGAACTGATGCTTATTTGCCATAGTTCATTGATACTTGTGCAGAAACAATCTAATGCGCCATGAAACTATTGTTAAATCCTCTATGTACATCAGATCACTACAGTACACCATGATCAAATCCTAGACACCTTAAAGAGTAAGGCAACTACAGATGTCCTTCAAGAAAATGAAGGATTAAAAGAGAAAAGAATGTTTGTGCAACAATATTGCACTAAGACCAAGAGTAAAATCATCCTATATAGCCATCAGCAAGATGTGAAAAGGCAAACCACTAAGCAATTCAAGAAACTGATTTAAGTATGTCAGCTCCAGACTCTGCCAAGATCATCAGAGATGATCAATCTCTAGATGAAGCAATCACCAGAAGATGATCAACTTCCACACAGCCATGTCAAAAGATCCTGCTCCCCTACTCCATGTGGTTCCACAAGAATTGATGTGAAGCAAAAACGAAACATCATCAGAAGATGATCCACCTACCGCATTGACATAAGAGTACGGACCTTTTTCTCCCTATCTGCCCTTTTAGCGCTCGGAGTCCTCTTAAGCTTTTGTAACTCCTCCATTACTACTTTCTCAACTGTGTCGATGGAGTTGAGTAGCTTTTTCTGAGGAGTTAGTGCTTCGGAATCCACAGAGGGTTGATTCGTGATGTCAAGTAAAATCATTGGCACTTTCCCAACAGTAGGAGGGCATCGCTTGAGTCCAAGAGTTGGTAAAGGAGTCCTGATGGTATTGCTGTGCTCGAGATGAGCATCAGGAGCAGAAGATGAGCCTGGAGTTGGGTGATCCTGGGCTATTGGGCTCCCAGTTTCTTGGCCTTCGCTTCTTCCCAATCTTTCTCTTGTCCTTTCAATGGCCTGCTCAAATGCAATTAACTTAAACTCAGGTTTTAGTTTAATCAATTGTATAACCAAGCACAACTGCTCAATCCAGTAGGAAATTTCTGACTCCGAAATTAAGATAATTGCGTTGGTCTAAAATCTTGGAGATAATTTTATTTCCAGAGATTGAAATTGAAACCCACAAATAAAATACATAAACAGAAGCAAAAGTGTTACAGGCAACAACTGGAAGATTAAGATACGGTAAGGTTGATCCAACAGAACTTAACCACCCAAGAAACTCACACTTAGAATCAAGAACCCTGCTGTGCAAAATTAAACAAGAAAGAGAAATGGTTACCAGTCCATAACGAAGCCATTATCAGATACTAGAAGTTGCATCAAAGAACCGAGTTCCGTCAAGGGAATGTTCATTTTCGATTGTAAACAATAGCCTAGTTAAGCATTTACTCAGCATAACAATTAATGAAGAAATAAAAAGGGAAAGGCAAATGAAATGGTGAATCAGTTATAAAGTTGCCAAACAAAAGACTCGTATCCTATTTTATTTTCATTTTCTGTCCAATCCAAACACCAACAACAAAAGGAAAACAGAGCATACCCTAACAACGGCAGTGATATCTCGGAGAGGGGTTCTTGGATACCAGCGAGGCAACACACGAACCGGCCGTCCTCTCCGAGCACTCCCAACGCGAATATTTTCTCGGCCAGTCGCCGGAGACCCATTAAAGCTCCTGTGTCTGGGAGTGGTCAAACCACCCCTTCTAGGGAAAGCAACAGCTGCAACCGGAGTAGGACGTGGAGATCCAAAGAGAGCAAAGTCAAGCTCAGGCTGGTCGTGGTAAATCCCCGAAGACCCAGAGCGGCGACTGGCAAAAAGTGCAGCAATGTCAACAGGCCTCGATAGTCTATCTCTGGATTCCGGCATTATAAGTGTTGCAAACTATTACTCTATTTTACCTGCAAAGGAGAAGAAGAATAGAGAGTTGAGAGAGAAGCGAATAGTGGCAAGTCTTCAAAGCCATGATAAGGGCGGCCTTATAATTTTTGGATCGTCACACACAGTGCTTAAATTTTCAAATTTTCTCCCATAGGCGCCCAAACGCTGGTTCCTGCAAAATTACTTCTTTACCCCTCTCATTTTCTAACCTGTAACCGCCTCTGTTTTCACACTTTCCTACATAATACTATAAAAAGAAAAGGCTTAACTACCTCTAAGAAGCTTTTAAAAGAGCTTCACTACACTCATATATGTGTGAGCATGATATAAGGCCTTACTGCATTGTATGCTCAAGAAAGGAGTTCTAGCGTTGTATCTAGGCATTTGTGAGATCAATTGAATGAGCATCTAATGTTGATAAAGATTCGTTGTCCCTTGTGATGAAGAAGTATGATTGTACTCCTCTCGTAGCAAATACATATTATATAAAGAGTTCCTTTTCACCTATTAAAAAAGGATGATATATCGAGACAAACAAGGCGCTTTGTAGGTAAAAATCCTGCGTTAGTTAGGGTGCTTTTGTTTGTTTATTGTGTTTGCTTCCCTTTTAACCAAAAAAAAAAAAGGATGATAATGATTATTTAAATGGAGCTTAAAGAGTGAACCTAAGATAAGACTTATTTGGTCGAAACATTATAACTTGATTACATACTCCCCCTCTCTCTCTCTCTCTCTCTTATCTTTTTATTATTGTTCTTATAATTATGCGATTTTCATTGATTATATTGTCAAAGTCATTCATTGGAAGTTTAAATAGGTCAAATTTTTAACATACAAAATTCAATTGGTTTAATGAATATTTAACTTATTTCTTTAAGCATATTATAATTTGGATTATAAATTTTATGAACTGGTATCTTGAATTGGTTGAAATATGTTCATGAATTTTATATGTTCTTGTTGAATATTGATTTAAATTGGAGTGCAAAAGGATAATGGTTAAAATAAAATTAGTTTTTTAAGTCACGTTTTCGTAATCATTGAAATATTCAAGTTGAATGATAATGCATATTATTTACACACACACATATGTATATATACCAATTTTTTGTGAGCTTTTAAGCCTAAGAGCATATTTTCAAAATTTTTAAAGTTCTTTTTATTCTTTCATATGCGTGATATCGTGTATAATAAGATACTTGTAGAAGTTGCTATTATTATGCATGTTGAGACCATATTTATGAAAATTAGAAGCATTAACATGATAAAGGCATTTAGATCTACCAACTTGTTTTAGCCTGAAGATTATTTACATTATTTGTTTATTTGAAATTTGAACTTTTAAATGGTCTAATATTTCTTTAATTGTGATACATGTTGAAACAACTTAAAATTATTGAAAACGAAAGAGAGAAAGAAAAAATCGAGCATATAT